>VZTO01007022.1:36574-63094 GCA_013400615.1 Syrrhaptes paradoxus
AGAGGGTAAATTTAGACTAGACATTAGGAAGAAATTTGTCACTATGAGGGTGGTGAGACACTGGAACAGGTTGCCCAAGGAAGCTGTGGATGTCCCATCCCTGGAGGTGTTCAAGGCCAGGCTGGATGAGGCTTTGAGCAACCTGGTCTAGTGGAGGGTGTCCCTGCCCATGGCAGGGGGGTTGGAACTTGATGATCTTTAGGGTCTTTAATATCCTGTTAACACAAATATAACTCATTTACTGAATCTCCATAAGCAATGGCAGAACAGAGCATAACCATGGAAACACACAAGACTTCTTTCATGTATGCTTAAAATCCATATGGATTTCATGGCTCATTTAACTTTTCTCAGTATTCCCTTGTGTCGTTTCAGTTCTTTGCAGCTTTATTTGTACTACAGTACAAGTAGAGAGAATTGATAATGGGTAAAAAGATTTCAGATAAAATATCTGTCATTTGTGATTGAAGACCAAGGATTTAGATAATGCAAAATGCTATTTATGCATTATTTTATTCATGATATAATTTAGAAATTAACTGATTTCATTATCATAAAATAATCTCAAAGATTTGAGTTTCTCTACAACAAAGCTTTAAACTTCAGGAAGAATAAAAACACTGGATTGTGCTGCTCTTTTTAAATCTGATGTTCTTCAGTTTATTGCTGATGAAGCAACTTCTTTGAATCTCAGAAGTTTTCTATTGTAGGATTTATATGTAACAATGTTCTCACTGATATGAATATTACACTTCCTTCCTGGTGAGTTACTGCTAGAGTGTTTTTTTCACTGAAGAAAGACCTGGTGTTTTCATTCGTCTTTATACTTTTGTTTCTGTTCAGCATTATTTGATTTTATTAAAGGTAATTCTTATTACTCTACGGCCTGAAATTTCTAAAGCACTGTGCAAATACCTAGTACATCCCTGTCAGATAGATCAATAGTATTACCCCTATTTTTCAAGACAACAGATTGAGAAAGAAATAGTTTGATTCAGGGTTTGGACTAACTTCTTTCAGATCCAAATAAAAATAAGCCATCTTTGTCCTTGGTCAATTTTAAAAGCAGCTGAATGTGGATCTTGAATGCCAGTGTTCAAGACAGTAAAACCTAGCAAATGTGCAACATTTTTTCCTGCTTGGTCTATTACTACCACTAGTTTGTTTTAACAGGAAGATTCCAAAAGACATTTTAACTTAAATTTATTGATCATATTATTATTGGTTTCGCAGACTAGCTTTATCATCTAGTTTAATGTTCTCCTTTGCCACCCTTGTGATTTTAATCAGAGAATTCAGTCATTTTCCAGCTCCTCCTTATTTTACTGTAGATTACTTTTGTATTATTCAGGTACAATTCTTTTTTGTTTTCTCTACTTCTACCATGCTACATCTGTCTTTCTGCATGTTTTACATAATTTACATTTTTGCAAATTTGATGTGCCTTGTCATCTGCATTATTCCCCTAGAAAAAATTCAGATATGAGGTGCAAATCTTCAGAATATTTTTTGCATAAGAACTTGGTAAATGCAAAATATTTTGACAATTTCTTACCATGTTATCAGCCCTGAACAGCCAAGGTCATCTATAAAGTCTTCTATGGTAGTTTCAGGTTTTCACCCCTTCAACAGAGACTCATTTATGGCTCATACTTCAATTTATATGAATTGTTTTATACATTTTTTCCTAGTCAATGAATCAACATAAATTGGAGACATATTTGACTCATCCTTTTCTTTCCGAAAATGATATAACTTTGTTTTTATGTGAAGATCTTGTGTCCTCTGCAAGACGCATAATTATATTTTAGACACATAGGAAAATCTTTGCAACCAATTTAAGTACTTATGTACAAATATTTTTCCAGTATCTGCAAAACCAGGAAGTGAAATGGGAAATACATTTTTCCGTTGAAGATCAGGGTTCATGACCAGAAGAGGGTGTGAGGAAAAAGAAAATAATTTACTTGTATAGGATTAGATCTTAATACGCTGTTTCTGAGAACAGTAAAAGAAATAGGGAATAATAATAAGTAGTGGGGACTGAACTGAAATAACCCTTCAGAAGAAAAAGGAAGACATTTTTGGGGAAACAAGTTGAAAAGTTATTTTCTTTTTTTTATTCTTTTACTAAAATAGATTTACTAAAAGAAAAAAGTCATATTCAACCTCAAATTCTGACGGAATTGTGTAGAAAAGATGCCGCTTAGGATGATACTGGTTACATAGTACTTATAAGAGGTAGTGGCAATACTTTTAATATGATATTCCATAAATATATTTCTTTTTTATAATCTTATATTTTCTCATAGAACAGAATAGTGTTATCCAGTTACCCAGTCATTAGAATGAATACTTTACTTTCTAGCAAGTTGGAGGAAAACAAGTCTTGCCAGAGAGCAGGGAAGTGAACTGCTGCTAGGGCTTCCAGAAGGAACACCCTACTTTTTTTCATTTCAGGGGAAAATTTAAGAAATTAGGTATTCTCAGTTGTCAGTGACTGGCATGCCTGGGTCTTCACCAACAAACTATTGTGACTGGAAGAAATATAAGACAAAAGCAATACAAGACTCTGGTTTCTTTTAAGATAGAAAACAGGAAGCTGTTTCTAAATTGCCTTTTTAATAGAGAACCAGGTAACCTGCAAATATTACATAACGAAGAATCATATTTCTATAAAATAATAACATAAGGCAACTGTCCTGTGTTAAGCTGAGACAGAGTTAACTTTCTCCATAACAGCTAGCAAGAGGCTGTATTTTGGATTTGTGCTCAGAAGAAAGCTGATAAAAAGTGATGTTTATGTGTCTGCCAAGGTCTTTCATCTTCTCTGGCTGTCTGCAAACAGGAGAAGCTGGGAGGGAGCACAGCCCCAGTTACTAGCCCAGGATTTGATCTTAGGTTCAGGACTGACACCCAAAGTAGCCAATAATCTATTCCATAACATAAACGTTGTGCCTGGCATATAGGTGAAGACCTTCCGGAAGCTCATCCCTTGTTCTGGATCTCTTTTGCTCAGGGTCATCTTGCTCCAGGTGGTTCCCTTTCCCAAGGCCTTTTCCCCTCCTCAGTCAGCTCTCAGTCTGGGATGCTTGGGCTGTTATCTCCGTTCTGCTGAGTGCAGTTTCAGGACTCTCTCTGCTCCGGGATCGTTAGCCGGCAATGGGCTGAGCCTTGGTCATGGGGTAGTGAGAGTATCACTGTGCATCTCTCATTTGTATATTTGTATATAATATAATTGTATTATTATACAAATGTAGAATGAAATTATTAAAAAATGTTATATCTGATATTGTCTACACTAAAATGGCTTTTTTTTTCTGGAAATAACTTCAGGGCGAATGAGCTTCCAATCTACTGGAAGAAGGAAGGGGGGACATTTGGAGTGATGGCATTTGTCTTCCCAAGTAACTGTTATGTGTGATGGAGCCCTGCTATCCTGGGGATGGCTGAACACCTGCCTGCTGATGGGAAGTGGTGAATGAATACCTTGTTTTGCTTTGCTTGCATGCACAGCTTTTGCTTTACCTATTAAATTGTCTTTATCTCAACCCACAATTTTTCTCACTTTTTTCCTTCCAATTCTCTTCCCCATCCCACAATGGGGAGAGTGAGTGGGCAGCAATGTGAGCTTCAGCTGCTCACTAGAGTTAAACCATAACAAAGATTTCTGTAATTCACACACATAGTCAATACTGATGCTTATCAGAACCATGCAAAGTTAGTTTTCTGCTGTTCCTTTTGGTCTGAAGCCATCTTCAATCTTGTCCTGTTCAGCAACAAATTAACGAAATTATGTATTTTGTGTACTAGCCTGGAAAGAGGGAAAGAAAAATCTAGCATGAGTATCACTAGGGACACTGTGAGGTGCTTTATTACTTGTCTTTAGCAGATGAAAAGGTAGGAGATGAAACAAAACTTACTTTCACTGATGGTTTTTTTAAGAAAAAAAAACAGGTTTGACTGAACAATTTTAATGGAAGATTGGAAACTCACAAAAAGGCACAGAAACCTTCCACAACAAAACGTTAAAATGAGGTTTTATAAAAGTAAATAATTTTATTATCAACACTGTCCTAGCTAAATAATAATAATAATCTCAAAGCCCTCTAAATGAAAAAGTAAAAAAGAAAAGCAGAAGAACTCCAATGACCCAAAGTATATTTTTACTGCAAAGTACCTGGTTTTGGAAGAGAAAACAACTATCTTGAATGCTTTTAAGTAAAATACTTCAGGAAATTGCTTTTGAATTACTATGATAGGTGATATAAATAAAACAATTTCTTCAGCAATGGCTCTTTAAGTATGTGAAATGGCATATCTAAGAGGTACTTGCCTGACAGCACTGTGGTAAATTAACTGATCCAATTAGCGACATGGGGCACCTCTAGGATTAATTGAAAATAATTAGCTTATTTATTGGGTTGGTTTTAAGTATTTGAAAGTGCATGCTGTATTAATGTTAGGTTTCTGTAAGCGTTACTGTAACTAAATGGTAATAAGTTTGGTTTAGTTGGTTTTTTTTGGAAGGTGAGAATGTTGACATGGGAACTGTGCTTTTAATTTCTACACTCCCTAAAGAGTTTGTATACCTCTTACGTACAGCTGTTGTTAACAGGGAACACAGCAAAACAAGTCTCTCCAAAAGCTTTTGCATGGAATACCACAAAAGTACAGTCATTATCGCTACAAAAGTTTATATTTACATATGCATGGAAACAGACACATACACAAATACAGACATGACAATAAAGTCATTTACATACCAAATATCTCAGAAAAGGCATATACATAAATATGACATTCCTTCATTCAGCATGAAAACCATATATGCGTAGTATACAGATAGAAAAAGTTTAAAATACCAACAGGCACTAGCACTTGAAATTTTGACATGTTTATAAGACATGTAGATAGAAACATGCAGTAACATGGGGAGGTCTGGTCAGTTTTGGAATGTGTCCCACTACCTAATCATAGTAACATAAGCTGGGATTGTACTAAGATCATCTACTTAATTGTGACATAAACTTGAGCTTTTGTAAAAAAGGACAGTCCCACTTTCCTCCTTCTTCTTCTAGCCTGGCATTTCTTTCATTCCTGTGTCTGAGCACCAGCAATTTATGCAGCTTCTCAGATCAAGGAACTGATTGCTCTCAAATAATTTAGCTTCTTAAGCTGACTTGTCACACATGCAACTGCTTATACAGACACAACAGCTATCTGCATTCAAGACCACTCTTGGCAACAGCAGCCCATATTTATGCCAGAGTGAACTGGGTAAGGAATTCCAACACGAAATGCAACACAGTCTAACTGTAATGCTAAATCTGATTACACGATAGTTAAGAATTGCCATAATTTCAAGCACAAAGTAAAAGGAAGGAAAGTATGCAATTATTTATGTCTGGGCTATGAACTGATAATTCATATCATCTAAATATCTGAACTAGGCATCTTTCAAGAAATCCTTTTAGATTGCCATGCCCAATCCCTTTAGCAGCAAAAATGATCCTAGAAATCTCATAGTACAGACGTACTGTGCCCAGCAACCACACTATTTCACTCTGCTTTCATGTAAGTTCTGTAATCAATTTGATTATTTTTGTCTTACATTTAAAATATGATACAGACTGATAATTTATACTACTTGATGAAGTACCTATGGTACTGTAGAATATAGGTATAAAAATTTTGTACTCTTTGATCTGGAATTTTAAATTCACAGATGTAGATACAATTTGAGGGAATCCTGAGGTGTGACCAAATACAGATTTTTGTTCAATGACAGATGAGATTTATTTTATTCTGTTTAAACAATGAGAAATTCCATTGGCACATTTTTGCCTGGAAAGCAGACAAGTCAATAATTATATCTTATTTTTTTAAATTTTCTTTTAGGATTCTTCAAGGTAAAATAAAAATGCTTTTTAAAAATGTCAGTTAAAAAATAGCTCTTTTCATTGTTTTACATCATTTAGTTCAGATAACACTGGTAAAGATTCACGTCAGCTTACTTGCGAAAGAAATAAGCACTGTGTTTACCAGTATTTACAAACACAGAAATGCTTATCAAAACGGCTGTTAATTAGAAATACAAAAACACAGCTAAAACACTTTGCTTTGTTTTGTTTTGGTTTTTTTTTCATAATTGCCACATGGCTAAGAATTCTCTGAGTAAATTAGAAGACAACAAATGAGAAGCTAAGTTACCAGATTTGTACAGGTAACAGTAGCTACTATTTTAGAGAACTCGGGTAATTACAAGATAGCCCCATGGCAGCTAGGTTTCACTTCACGGAAGTGACGATGTTGTACATCAGCATGCAGTGAGGGAAAGTTCNAGCTTTTGTAAAAAAGGACAGTCCCACTTTCCTCCTTCTTCTAGCCTGGCATTTCTTTCATTCCTGTGTCTGAGCACCAGCAATTTATGCAGCTTCTCAGATCAAGGAACTGATTGCTCTCAAATAATTTAGCTTCTTAAGCTGACTTGTCACACATGCAACTGCTTATACAGACACAACAGCTATCTGCATTCAAGACCACTCTTGGCAACAGCAGCCCATATTTATGCCAGAGTGAACTGGGTAAGGAATTCCAACACGAAATGCAACACAGTCTAAGTGTAATGCTAAATCTGATTACACGATAGTTAAGAATTGCCATAATTTCAAGCACAAAGTAAAAGGAAGGAAAGTATGCAATTATTTATGTCTGGGCTATGAACTGATAATTCATATCATCTAAATATCTGAACTAGGCATCTTTCAAGAAATCCTTTTAGATTGCCATGCCCAATCCCTTTAGCAGCAAAAATGATCCTAGAAATCTCATAGTACAGACGTACTGTGCCCAGCAACCACACTATTTCACTCTGCTTTCATGTAAGTTCTGTAATCAATTTGATTATTTTTGTCTTACATTTAAAATATGATACAGACTGATAATTTATACTACTTGATGAAGTACCTATGGTACTGTAGAATATAGGTATAAAAATTTTGTACTCTTTGATCTGGAATTTTAAATTCACAGATGTAGATACAATTTGAGGGAATCCTGAGGTGTGACCAAATACAGATTTTTGTTCAATGACAGATGAGATTTATTTTATTCTGTTTAAACAATGAGAAATTCCATTGGCACATTTTTGCCTGGAAAGCAGACAAGTCAATAATTATATCTTATTTTTTTAAATTTTCTTTTAGGATTCTTCAAGGTAAAATAAAAATGCTTTTTAAAAATGTCAGTTAAAAAATAGCTCTTTTCATTGTTTTACATCATTTAGTTCAGATAACACTGGTAAAGATTCACGTCAGCTTACTTGCGAAAGAAATAAGCACTGTGTTTACCAGTATTTACAAACACAGAAATGCTTATCAAAACGGCTGTTAATTAGAAATACAAAAACACAGCTAAAACACTTTGCTTTGTTTTGTTTTGGTTTTTTTTTCATAATTGCCACATGGCTAAGAATTCTCTGAGTAAATTAGAAGACAACAAATGAGAAGCTAAGTTACCAGATTTGTACAGGTAACAGTAGCTACTATTTTAGAGAACTCGGGTAATGACAAGATAGCCCCATGGCAGCTAGGTTTCACTTCACAGAAGTGACGATGTTGTACACCAGCATGCAGTGAGGGAAAGTTCAGTTGCCTCAGGTGTCCTAGAGGTTGTTAATCGTTTGGATCCCTCTGGAGGAGGTCGGTTAATTCACCAAAGGCCTTCAAGGAGCTATTAGTTCAGAGAAAACTCAACCCCTCTTAAGCTCTTTGTGAAAACAAACTCAGTGAGGATGGACAGCTTGGAAGATTTAAAAAATTACCGTTTATCAAGTACATTTTATAGATAAATTTTATTTCAGAAAAGCCTCTCTCTGCAACCCACCAAGTGTAATAAACCTTCTTTTATGATGGTCTTGGGAGTAAATACTTCACTAATGAAAAGTCGTGATTTGTGTGTTTTATGTTGCCTTAAGGACATGTCCAGTGCTGTTAAGATTGCTAGTCCCCATCTGAAGGATTTGTATATCTTTATTCTTGATTTATATGTACCATATATTAATGCTGACTTGGTCTTCATATAGTCAGAACAGCATTACGTACATCTTCACCTCTCCAGGCATTACCATCAATTAAAAAATTCAGCCAGCTTATGTGTAAAACTGAGAGAAGGGGTAGGAAAAATAAATATTGGGTAGCAAAGAGCTTCTCTGTTATGATGTTAACACATTTGACATGATTTTGCTTTGTCATATTTTGTGTTCTACATAACCTTTCTCTTTAACACTCACTGAGGATTTACGATTGAGGGTTTATTCTTTCCTATAATATTCTGCTTTATGGCCCTAGCGGGAGAAAATCTTTATCTGAACTATTTATATTTCTAATAGAGAGAGCCATGAATTAAGCTGCATATTTGTTGATTGTTGAGAAAGGGGACTTCCTAACTCTAGTTTAGATAATAAAGGAGATGAACATAGACTCCAGAGACAGACAACCTCAAATATCTGGGGACAGGGAGGGAAGAGAAATCCACTACTCTAAAATTGTATTTATAGCTAGAAATAGACAAACTCATCTGTAGAAGTACCCTCATCCTCTTGGGCCATATGTAGCAGTCTTCGTAGATAGTTAGCATGACATGCTCTTAAATAGCTTTCCTCCTCTTCAAGGCTGCAACAAATTTCACTATCTCTCTCTAGAAGTGCAACCCTTATTCTATGGATCACTAAATAAAAGGTTTCTGCCTGACCTCAAGAATATTACCTTCATCCAGCATTGCCTGATATGATCTCTTTCCACATGTAACCTCTTATCTGAACATAACCTTATCTGAACAGATCTAGGTTATGCTTCTGTTTCCAATTTCCAGATTACTCATCTTCTAGAAACTAAACTTGTCATATCCCCTTCTTGTCTTTAAAAGCAAATAGATGAAATCTGGCACTTCAGGTGTCATGAGGCAGCAGCATCTCTCTATCATGTGCCAAGAACACAATAGATAATCTTATACTGTTCTATGCATTCTGATTAGTAGACTTATAAATATTGGTTGATTTCGGGACTGTTGTTATCCCCAGCTCTGAAGCAGGTTTCTAGCTTATGATATTAGCTTCCTTATCTGCTTATATTCCTTTGAACAAAATTTGTATGGCTTTGTGGCAGCTCATCCCTCATAGAGTAAAAAAGGAAATCTGTAAGTATTGTCACTTTTAAAAAGACCACCACTAGACTATGAATTAACTAATTTTCTGCAATACCAAATTCCTTCAGTCCTTGGTTGGAACTCCTTAGTTATGAAAATATTGTAATTTGTTGACAGTTTCATATAATTATTTCAGAATCTTAATTAAAGTTAGGTAGAAAATATTCTTCTGCCTAATATTCTTTCCGTCTTTATCGCATGTTCAGCCTTTGCTTTTCCCATGGCTGGTCCGTATTGTTAGACTCAACAAATACTTGTCCAGTGAAAAGATTTTTTTCAGCCATTTGTTTATGCTTCATTGGTTCTGGTTTTTGCCGCAGTGTGGAGCAAGAGGGAATGTTCCAATCTGAGACAAGAAAATGATTTCACAAAGATTTATTTCAAAGTGTGTTGCAAATACATTGTTTTCATTCAGCGGTACACTGCGTGAGAGTAGGAGAAATGGTTCTATGTACATCCAAGGAAAAAAAAATAATTCTAAGTTCCTTATATATATGTCATTCCTTTTAAGATCGATGGGAACTCTGTGTGCATAAACACTACATGAGTGGACCCTTAAAGCACTCTGAGGAGAAGGCTGTGTAGTAATTTAAAATTCAAACAGAGCTTCATCTTGGCCATTAGTCAAGATCAGGCATCTTGGGAGGCTTCCAGTTTCACAAAGTAACCCTTGTGAAAGTCCTTTAAAGCAACTCTGTCTTAGAAAAGATCCAAACAAGTGATGCTTTGATCCATAAATCATCAGAGAAAGTGAAAAATGGCAGGCTTAGCTTCTTATTTAACAATAGTCTCTGATCCAAAAAATCATGTTGGGGTGAATTCAGAAAAATGTGTCTTCTGTCTCAGGATGTGGCCCTTTGAAATATCTCTTCTAGCATCTGAACAAAAAAGATCATTTTTTTAGAAATGCAACATAAATATTAAACTATTATAAATAATGAAAAATAACTTTAGTTTTTGTCTCAGAATTGTCTTCAAATTCTTCTGAAATTCCAGTATGCTTTCAATTGTTAACAATTTCCCATGCAAATAAAAATGAGTGTTAAGACTGTAGTATGTAACACATTTGTTAGTTTTGTGAAAAACTGGTTAATCCCACACTATAGTGTTATGGTGTAAATGGGATGAAAGGAATTCTTATGCCTTGTACCTGTGTGCTTTTCCTACAGGTCTTCTTTTCAGACAGAGAGAAGACCTTTGTAAGAACTGATCTTTCTTTTTTTCCTCCACATTTGTGGATGCTGCTGAGAAATGGACACAGTTTTGACATTCTTCCTCACTGTGGTCATGCCAGTCTGCTGGGGTTTTTCACACTGTTACAAAAAAAGGACCTGTTGCAATGTCCTTTTTCCCAGAGTACTGCAAAATTTGATTTCTCTTGCCTGTGGCCTTAACTGCAAACTGATAATCTAACTGTGAATTCTGATTCCCCTCTCCTGATTAAAAATAATGTTCCAGAATTTTTATTGTGCTATTATTCAAGATGGTAGCATGGAGGAAATGCCGTTGGATATGTAAGCAAAGTCTGACAGTACAGAAGTCTGTCTGAAGTCACTTAAGAGTTCTGCACATATTACATGTTCAACATGCAGTTCTTACTGTGTCTCAGCACACCTATCTCCTGCCCATCCAAAGACTTTTTCATTAGAGAGAAGGATGGGGGAATGAAGTATGCCATCCACCAAATTAACCTAAATAGCCAAAACCAGCTTTCTGTCTCTATGTGGCAAGCTCTTGCTCAACAGATAGGAAGGAGTAACTCACAGGTTGTGTGTATTGTCCTGGTGTGTTTTATATAGGGTGGTAGTGAAGCTGCTCTCTCCTCTTTCCCAGGACCAATATGTCCAGAGTATTCCCAAGCATCATACAGTCTCTAAAACCACTTGACAATTCAGTTCATAAAGGAATAGGTACCTGAACACTTTACTAATCCAGAAAGTCCATTAAACCATGTATGAAATAATCCCGCTGAGAACTCAGCTTGCATTAGTGTTTTCCATTAATAATTATCTTCTTCATGCTGGGTGAGTGAGGAAATGATAGTAATTTCTCAGCTGAATGGTATAAGTTTGTGATATATGTTTTCTTCCAAAATCTATTATATTTAGAGAAATGTACTTCTTAATTGCATAATATGAGGAAAAAAAAAGTTAAAGTACAGCCTCGAATCTCTCACATTTTTAAACATACATCCTAACACATCTTTGGAAAGATTTAAAGAACACATTACTGTCCATTCCCTGACATGAAAAATAATTTCCTGCACTTCACTGTGGAGAAGATCTTTGTCACATCTCTCTCACCTTCTCCTAAGTGCCATCTGTGGAAGCAAGGGTGAGACAAAATGATATATAAATTGAACCTCTATCTCCTGCTGGAGTCATATACTGGGAGACAACAGATGTAAGTTGTGCAACAGACACCCAAGAGGTAAGGAACCCACTCGTCTGGCAGGTCAACAACTGGACTGTCAGTCAAAAACCATCTCTGAGGAACTTTGGCAGCAGAGTGAAAGTCCAAAACAGAGATGGTAATTCCCTTTCAATTCTTATGTCGTGACTTATTTTCTATTTAAAGGGAGTTTTTGAGTGGTCCTATGGCCCTCCTAAATTCTCTGAAGTAATTTTAGCCCTACTTCAAGAAAAGCATCCAGAAGTGTATTTTACTCCTTAACACGCTTCTGTACAGTGAAGAAAGAAGTCATGAACCCCAGAAAATGACTGGGAAAGTGTCATTTAAGTATACCACCTAATTTGCTGTGAGCTACTTCATTCCTCTTGTTGTAATCCTGTTTGTGTGACAACTATGGGTAAAGGGATCTCTCTACACTGTAAGACTAGACTCATGTTCATGTAAAAAATATAATCCATTCACCAAAATTATTATGCAGTTTCATAATATCTTGTCAGAAAACTTCCTTTCAGCTCTGCATGGGTGACAACTTGCCCCTTCTCCCTGTGTTCGACCTGCCATGTGCTGAGCTTACTGCTGTTTTGTACACCCAGCTGATGGTCTCTTTGCAACATCTTTCCAAACAGATAAGACTGGAAAACACACAGCCATGGTGTAAGTGACCTGCTCCTTTCTGTTCATTAACAGAGACAGAATTCCAGGCCTTTTTGCTCATGCTCTGAAGGAGCAGGTTATGAAGCAACTGTAAATATGATTGATAGGTTCCAATTTCATCCCATTCACCTCCAGTCCTCAGTCAAGGCAGATGGACTGAAGACTCCTTGCAGCTAAACCATGAAGGTGTGCCCAGCAGCACACTAAATGAGCATGCATGTGTGGACTAACAAACCTCTTACAGCTATTCATAAACCAATACTTTCAAATTTGCTGTCTGAACAGCACAAAAGTCTTGTTCAAATGTGACCATAAGACTGCTTTAACTGTGTTCTGTACAAGTACCCCATTGCTTTTTCATCAGATAATATTTTTTTTCTTTTTCTTTCATCATAGGTGTCACAAATGTCATTCTGGGTATAACTGGAAGTGGACAAACAGAAGCCCCATCTACCATATTCTCTACACATATATTGAACCCACATACCTCTGGCAGAAAAAAAAAAAAAAAGTCCGGTNCAAAACAGAAAAAAACCCAAACAAAAAAATCCCACTCAGTTGCTTTCTTCTGGTGTGAAATTTAAGCTGCACAGCTATAGGAAAACCTTAAATCAAATATTTTCTTAATTCTTTTAGAAGCCACTACACTAATAACTAATTTTTGAATTGTTCATACATTTTCAAGTTTAGTCTTTCACACAAAGAAAAACTAGCTGCAGACATTTCATTGCCCCTCTTCTCTGACCATTCAGCACTGAATTTAAACATTGTCTGATATCCTACACAGAGTGGTGGTTCCACATCACATTGGTTTTATAAGGTTTAGGGCATACCCATGGGTGTAAGAGTCAAGCAGACTGAAAACTTCAAAGCACAACTTCTTTGAAGGCATTACATTTCAAATAGTTCTTAGTCAAGCAATTTATATTTTTAAAGTAGTTTCTTTCCTGCTCATATGCTTTCATGTCACTTCCAGGTTTGTGTGAATTTCAGGTTCACCCAGTCCCCAGTAATCATAAGTATGCAAAATTACACTCCAGTTTTAACATCTGCTGAAATCAACAACCTGATAAAGTCATACAGTAACAAAATACATTTTAATAAAATTTAAAAAAAAGTTACAGGGGATCTTCTTGCATATTCTTCTATCCTGTGGGTGAACTGTATTGATATTATTACTGACAGATTAATAGCTAACTCTTTTTTAAAGTATCTCTGTGGAGAGATACGCCAGTCTTCCAAGTAATCTGTTCCTGTGCCTTGTCTCTAATCTGAATCCTTGTTGAAATTCAAGACTGTTATTTCTTTTCTCCTCCATATCTGAAATGGAGAACAGATTATTTCTGATGAGCACTTACAGGATTGGACAGATGGTATCTTCTTATCTTCTTATTTTGCATGTTATACTCCTTTCAGGAGAGGGATTAACTCAGATACTTATCTGGAGACAGAAGAGACGTTTCTTCCCAGGAAGCAGATGAATCTGACAGAGAGCAGGGCTCCTGGAAACAGCATGCTGTGGCAAGCAGAAGAAGGGACTGAGAAAATCACTTGAAAGATGTAGAAGTCTACAGGTGGAGGAGAACTTGAGCTGCTGAGAAGAAACAGGGAGCAGATGGGAAGTTTTCGTGTTGGAGAAGGAACACAGAGAACTGGACATGATTTGCTGTGACTTAGTCACTGAGCAGGCTGGAAGTAAGGAAGCAGTGGTTTGGGAGAGACAACACTGCATATAACATCCTTTTAATTTCTGATCTGTCTGTATCAAAAAAGATAGGAATTCTAGTTAATAGTTTAATAATCTCTGGCTAAGAAAAATTCCTTCTTCTTTGGGAATTTCACTATAAAGAAAAAAAAGTAATTCCAAAAACCTAACTGACTTAGTGTCCTAGCTGAGGATCTTCAATTTCTACCGTATTTACTCCTGTCTTACGTTTTTCAGAATAAATGCACACCTTGCCTGAACTGCAACATGGAAAACTGCATACACTAGTCCAGCTGAGGCCTTACCAATGTGCCTAAAATAGGAGGATGTGTAAAAATCAGAGTTATTACACAGGTATGAATAATGGGATCAGTAGTCCGTAAGTCTGTTCATAAACCTTTGTGAGGTCTTTGTCTTTACTGTAAAAGCATAATGTCAGTACATTGGCAACTAGTCACCTGCCAAAACCCCCAGAGTTGTTCTTGGAGAATTATCAAGTTCTAGAGGTTTTACATCCTATATCAGTACAGCTGGTTATATCTGTCCAGCATAGTATACGGTACTTCCATTATTTAATATGTTCCTAGTTTTATATTTCTATTTATTCCAGCATCCAGGTAAATAATTATAACCGAGAAATTCATCAGAGTCAGAAGATTTGTTTTTGCCAATGGACCAGCTCTACTCCAGGAAAATTAACCAGTTAGGTTTACATATTACAGTGGTTCTGCCTTTTTCTGTGGTTTGCTCATGGGGATGTCGTATGAAATAGCATCTAAAGCCATCATGATGTCATAAGTTGCCTGTTCTTTTCTGAATTTGAGGCTACTAAATGGCACTGACCAATCAGTGCCAGTGACATCTGGGCCACCCAGGCACTTTGGAAACTCCTGCACTCCAGTTATAGACTCTTACCATTTTCAGCCATCCATAGTGTTATTGCTTAGATGCTAGCCAAAGCTGACTGCTTCAAAATCTGCTCCTAATATAGTCTTTTCAGGGAACAGTTTGCCTAGCCACATCTAATTTCCCTTTTCAAGTATCTGGCAGGGGGGGTTGGAACTAGATGATCTTTAAGGTCCCTTCCAACCCAAACCATTCTATGATTCTAGGATTGTATCCTGTGTTCTCCTGGCTATGTTGTTTCACTTTTGTCTGACATTAATTTCTTAGTTTGCTCAATCCTATATTCACCCACCAACATGCAGCCAATCATTATTAATATCCGGTAACACGGTCCTCTTTTAACCTTTGACTATCCTATACAATACTGAGAATTTTTTGTGTCTTCAGTATCCAAATTTGTTTCTTGCCATTACTCAGCTGCTTGATTTTGTTATTCGCTTTATAAAATAGATGTAAGGATTTCACCAGATAAATAAAATAGCTCTTCTTAATTAGTACACATGCCTCACATTTAGCTTTCATCTGCGTGAAGGCTAAATCATATGCACAATAGTTCCTGTTTTTCAAGCTTTTGTATGTAATGTAGCACTTATAAGCTCCAGATTTGGCCTGTATAGCACTACTTCATCCTTGCTTCCTAGCTTACATGTGACATCTATTAATGCTCTCCTATTCAAAAGCCCGTTACCCTGTCAGAAGATGGAAACAAACTAGTTTGTTAGGATTTGCTCCTGACAAATCTACATAGACTCACATTCATGTCCTTGTTGTCTTCACATTGTTTATAAGTAGTCTCATTGTTTTTTTTGCTTTTAAAAAACTTTTTTATGCTGAGGAATGAAGTCAAAGTAACTGTTGTATAATCCTCCAGCTTCTTCTTTTTCTTCTTTTATATACAGGGTGGTTTTTTTTCAAATCATTTAATATCATAACTATCTTCCAAGAGTTCTTAAAGATAACCACCAAGAGTTTTTGATTGCATCAGCCAGTATCCTAGGATGAAGTTCATCAGATCACATTGATTTAACTTATCTAAGTGCTCTGCAACTCATGTCTTTCCTACTCCATGTTGAGATCTTCCCCTTTTCTTTCTGATATTAATTATGCTAGGCACTTCTCCTTAATGGATGTTTTTACTGCAGATTGATGCAAAAAAAGCTATTAAAAGCTTCAGTCTTCTCTGTGTTATCTGTGCACAGCTCTCCTTCTTGATTAGTAGCAGAACAATGCTTTCTTTGGTCTTCGTCTTATACTTAGAAACTGATTTCTTGTCATTCTTATGCCTTTTGCTAATTACATCTCATTTGTATCTTGACCTTTCAATTTTTTTCTTCTGTGCCTAAACTTTTTTTTTGTCCTCAGTAATCTGCCCTAATTTTTCATTTCTAAATGGTTCCTTCTTATATTTGAGGCAAATGAAGAACTCATAGTTTAACCAAGCTGATCTGCTACTAAACTTTCTATATTTTTCCGATTTTGTACTTATGCTCTCAGTATTATTTCTTTGAAGAATTAATATTTTTCCCAAATTGTCTTTTTCCTTAGTCTTACCTACTAGCCATTACTAAATTTCCAAGTTTATTGAAGTTTACCTTTATGAATTGATCAGTCTTCACAGTCCAAGGTGTCTCAGGAAGAGTACTGGGTAACCATTTGTGACCTAGTAACATTTACATGATGTTTCATTACTTGACAATGAAAATATTAGAAATAATGTTCCTTATATGTCCTGCATCCTTGACATTTTTACAATGTTTTTCATTCCAGTTATTTTTACTGCCATGATTTTATTCTCTTTCTGTGAAGCAGCAAAACCATTAAATAAGCTTTTGTTTTTCAAAAAGTATGTAACCAACTACAACAATCCATACTGTTTTCCAAGTTCTTTTTCATAAGGCATGTGAACAAATATTCTGCCATGAGGAGACCTGTTATGACATCAGTTGCAAGGACAGAGATGTGTTACTACAAAAAAAAATAAAGAAAAGTCTTTGGTTCCTTTTAAAATTTATTTTTTTAAAATTATATTTAGTTATAAAATTATACATTCATTTACAGACATCGATACCTGGGACAATAATTGCCCAACTGATTGTTTGTAATCAACTTTGTTAGAAGGCTGACATATATGTATAATGGAAATAAATTACATATATATATATATATATATCCCAATTTGTGCTACTAATTTCTTGAGTCTGTGCTTCTGTGCTGTAAGTTTCTACATATACAGCTCTGCTTTGTAAAGGGATATATTGGGCTTGTATGGCAAGGTTTTGGTAGCAGGGGGGCTACAGGGGTGGCTTCTGTGAGAAGCTGCTGGAAGCTTTCCCCATGTCCAGTAGACCCAATGCCAGATGGCTCCGAGACAGACCAGCCACTGGCCAAGGCTGAGCCCATCAAGCAACAGCGGTAGCACCTCTAAAACAGCATATTTAGGAAGGGGAAAAAAACTGCTTCAGAACAGCAGCTGAGAGAGAGAGAAGTGAGAATATGAGAGAAATGGCTACTCAGCCACCAAGGCTAGTGAAGAAGCAGGGGAAAGAGGTGCTCCAGGCGCCAGAGCAGATGTTCCCCTACAGCCCATGGTGCAGCCCATGGTGAGGCAGCTGTGCCCCTGCAGCCATGGAGGTAACGGGGGAGCAGAGATACACCTGCAGCCCAGGGAGGACCCCACACCAGAGCAGGTGAATGCCTGAAGGAGGCTGTGACGCTTTGGGAAACCTGCACTGGAGCAGGCTCCTGGCAGGACTTGTGGCCCCATGGAGAAAGAGAGGAGCCCACGCCAGAGCAGGTTTGCTGGCAGGACTTGTGACCCCGTTGAGGACCCGTGCTGGAGCAGTTAATTTCTGAAGGACTGTAACCAATGAAAAGGACCCATGCTGGTGCAGTTCATGAAGAACTGCAGCCCTTGGGAAGGAACCATGTTGGAGAAGTTTATGCAGGACTGTCTCCCATGGGAGGGAACCCCACAATGGAGCAGGGGAAGATTGTGAGAAATCCTCCTTCCAAGGACAAAGGAGTAGTAGAGACGTGTGATGAAATGACCACAACCCCCATTCCCTATGGTACTGCATTGCTCATGAGTGAGGGATATAGAGCAAATGAGACATGAAGTTGACAGGAAGAAAGAAGAGGGGAGAGGAAGAAGGTGTTTTAAGATTTAGATTTCTCATTACCCTACTCAGATTTGATCGGTATTAAATTAATTTCCCTTGATACCTGTCTATATATCTTGTATATTCAGACATCCTTAAAATGGAAAATTCTGCTGGAAATTATGTAACAAAGCCATGAAGTATCTTTGTTTCATGTTAGGTGCCCACTTTACTATGATACCTAACGAATGCTACAACGAGAGGACCTTCTTTGCAGTGAATCGGTTGAGAACATTTCTTTATTGCTACCTCCCTACTCAGTTGTTTACCAGGAAAGCAATGTCTCTTCCAAGGGTCAATCTAACACATTCACTTTTCTAACAGTATGTAACAGGCATATTGAGATCAAATCAGTCAAACAATCTGTCACATTCCCAGACTCTATCCCTCTCATTTAGAAATTATTAAGTCCTTATCAGTACCATATATCCTTATACTTCTCTGATGGTAAATTGTAAATGGCTGCATGATATTTCTTGCAAGAGGAGAAAAAATCTGGAATGAAAACATTTGTTTTAGTGTTTACATTTGTATGTATGTTACCATACATACAAAGAGATTAGGCCAATTTAGAAAATCCTATGAACTATTAAGTAGTCAGGTGTATTGTTTTTTGTATATGCTTCCCACTTATTCTTGAAAGAAGATATTTGGGAAGTAGCACATTTATCTTGTGTAAATTCTGAGTCAATTAAAGAAAAATGAGAAGGGAATGAAATGTATAAATATGGGCAATGGAATTAGGGCTGTATAACTAGTAGTTAAATAGTTTAGCATAAGGTATGTGGTGCAGCTTTTCAAAGCTCTTGAGAAAACAAGGAATACTTAGCTACTGGTTTAATTTATTGAAATCTTTTGTTTGTGAAGGCTTCTGTGTGCAAAAAGGGATTATAGGAAGCTGAGAACACACAGATACTGTCATTGCCTAAAGCCACAGAAACTCCAGGTGAAACATAAATGCTCCAGTACAATGTGACCTTTCTCTGGAAACTGAGGACATCATCCCCATGAGGACTGGGCAGCTGTCACCATGGTTTCACCTAGAAAATAGCACAAAGAGGAGGAGAAGCCTTTTGTATGTGAGATTTTTACAAGAGCAATGGTGGCAAGGGCACTAATTGCTACCTTCATCCAGGAAAAGAGGTGAGCGTGTGATGCTTGTTGGCAATGGGGCCTTCATTTGAGGGAAAAAAAAATATATCCTTCCAGCAGGAGTGGGTTTTTTAGACAGCATTGAACATGTGAAAAATAGGCATGTCTTGTCTGGGGACTAGAACTGAAGTTTCCTAAGGCTTATATAATGGAGGCAAGAGGACCCTCAGTGTCTACCACTTTGATCTACCTATCTGCTCCCTTTTTACCAAATTACTTGATAATGCAAGTGTTGCCTAAACAGGCAATCATGCCTGGTTAGGGGAGGTGAGAGGGCTGAAAGGATACAGGCTAGTGGTAGATTGGGAGAACTGGTATTGTCAGCTGCCATGACTGCATCAGGAAACCTCATTTATCCAATCTTAATTACATCTACAATTAGTTCGGTATTTCTGACATACATTTCACTGTTCTGAAAGTGCAGATACCTGCATAAGACATTCCCATTCACAAGGCTGCAGTAACTGTTTGAAGGAAATTCTTCCCCCTTGTTTTTGAGGCCTCGGGGACTATCCAAAGTGACACATCTGAATCTCTTTTGCTTTTGTGTAAATCAGAATCAATTAACACTTGTTCCACCTCATCACAGAGCACAGCTCCATATCAAGTGTTGCAAACCTTGTTTTTCAGGTGTGTATGGAAAATAAATTAAGAACTGATTGGCTAAAGTAATACATTGCTCTGCCTTGAAACATGAAAACAGCACTGAATATATTCATATTAGTGAGAGGAATGTTTTAAGGGAATCTCATGAACTCTCTGTAAGAAAGGTCTCAGTTGAAGTTTTTTTCCTTTAGTAAGTCTGATTGTTTTATGTTTAATTAACGTGGGATAAGTGACAGTTGAAAATCAAAAGTGCTTATACGTAACAGCACTAGGATAAAGAAATAGCATTCCTAAATTAAAATATTAAACTGATATTAGTGGTGAGAAAAGAATGTTTAAAATAACTGAGAACTGGAATGTATCACTGTCAAAAGTGGAACAACTGCTCTAGTATATTCTTATTGATTCATTTATAATTGATAAATTTAGTTTTTAAACTGAAAAAAAGAAAAATAAATTTCTTACTATTTGCCATCAAAACCTGTTGTTCCTCAGCTTAGTTCTAGTAACTTGTTGAGGAATGGTTCCAAACAGTGGACAGGATGAACATTTTCTTTACATAAATATTTGAATATATCTTAATGCTTAAACTTTCATAGGTCTGTGGGAAATAAACAAAACTACAGGCATACTAAACAAAATACTTTTCTCACTTAATTGAAATGGGACACTTCAGTACAATAAACCTTGAGTCTTTCAGTTGCGATATTCTAATCAATAAGCAGTTCTAATATATTCCTTCCTATCATTGCTAGTTTTGCTCAATGTCAGTAAATAATAACACCTAGTAATGCACAGTGGAGTTAGAAATTGTGTTAGATTGTATTCGTTTATACTAAAAATAACCTTCCTTACCTTCATTGCTTAGCTATTACAAAATGTCAACTTCTTTATTTTGTGGCAGATATTTCAGTGTTGTATATTTTTGGTTAAAGATTAATGCAGATTTTATTTCACTTCTGTAGCTGATTTTGCAATTCTAGGAATAGTGTTATGTGTTATGTGGTGCAAAATGTGTATATATGATATCATGATCATGCCTTTGCATTACAAAAATAAAGCTGGCACATGATAAACAACCTTGTCAAATAGGTTTCTAGTAGATTCTGTTACTCTGAAAACACCATCACTTTAAGCTTGTTCCTCACAAATCATACTCCCTACATAAAAGGTTTGGTCAAGAGATACATGGTTGGGCTCTGAAAACAGGCTTTGTTCTTAGGATGTGTTTGGTTCTTACCTCCCTTAACAATTCTTTTCCATAAAAACTTAAGTACACTTCAAGAAACAATCTCGTATTTTACAACTTGATTATTCTCTTTGTGTCTGTGTTTGTGTTTGAATAACAGGCTGGTTTTAAATATGAAAGACAGTAAAAATTTGTTTTAGTCATATAAATTGACTGTTAAGTTCTACCTAAGAATAAGAAACCTGCATCCCTTGCTCTTTTTTATTTAGTAGCTCCCTGACGTAATAAAGAAGTTTGAAATTATTACGTTTACCAAAGTCAGAGATTACATTGTGTTTGAGAAGGTATTACTGAAGACAGGATTTTTTCCTTGTTGCTGACAGAGACAGTTAAGGTCACAACAACAGTGACCACAGGTTGAGTCAGGATAGCATATTTATTACACTTGTATAATCAAGGTGCCTACGACAGTTTTGTTCCATGGCAATTTCCATGATACATCTCCCATGTACACCAGCCCTTGCAAAATGGCATGGACCTAGCTTTACTGTTGGACATGAGGCATGGCTCCTTAAATAGGAAAACAATGAGAAAATGTGACTCTTCATCAGCGATTTAAGAATTTTCACCCCCCAAAAATGTTTTTACTCTCAAATATATATTGTAATTAGAAATACTTTTCTAGTTACTTGCAGGGTTCATCTTGTGTCCCACATACTTTCTAGCAGCTGTTGCTGAGCATTTGTGCACTGTAAGTCCTACATCTTCACACAAACTAGAAAATACGGCCTGTATGACGTAAATTCATAGGGAGAAAAAAGGGTACTGAAGCAGGTGTGCATGATATCGGAATGCTTTATTACATGCACTGTCTTTGTTTGCCTTTTTCATGCTTTTTCTTTATTTGTGTTCAGGTTTCTGCGAAACAGACATTCTCTATGAGGCAAACTTACTGTGAATGAGGTTGGAGAGGGTGTGAAGAGCAACAACTGCTAAAAGTCCTGAATTTTCAGCACAAAGCAGTTGATAGAAAAACCTTGGAAATACCCCAGGCTTTTTCTTGGAAAGCAATTTCTTGGCATGGAAGTAAGACAAAATCTGTCTTTGAAATGCTGCTTTACAAAATAAGGCCTTATAAAAGAACTGACATTTAATGTGATGAGTTATGAGTAATTCTGGCTGAGATGAAAGGATTCTGTTTTCTCCTCATATTCTCCATTCTGGAGTTTGTTAAATTTATCTGTATTATAATGTTAACAAAAGTGTGTTTGTCTTGAAAATTTGTATATTTGTCTATCTTTTTTCTTCTGGTGAGTAATGATTGCATTGTTTCTCTGTCTTTAGTTTTCACCAGAGTATGCTTTATTGTCATAATTTAGGTATGGAAAATCAAGGTTTTGTTCTTCCTGAGTTTGAGGGTCTATTGGTCAAGCTACCTAGCCCAAATATTCTACAAATTCTTGCAGAAATTTGTTTATCTGATGCCTCTTTTCCAGGTTGCTGATGTAATAAACTTTAAAATTGTGACAAGCATTAAAAAGATGGCATAAAGTATAGTAGCAACATTTTTTTTTTCTAAGAAATTTGACAATTTACTTTCAACTCTTGGTATTTCATAAGGTTTTACTTTGATTGCCACTATCATCTATAAGTTCTGAGTGACTCAATAATGAAGCTGATCTTAGAGAAAATATTTCTCTTCATTTAAAAAAAATATTACGGGAGACCAAGTACTCTAGAAATATATATACATATGACAGCTTAATTAGTATAAATTTCTAAAATATTTTTGGCTAGATAAATGTAGTGGGTTGATCTTGGCCAGCTGTCAGGTGCCTACCAAGCCACTCTACTAGTCCCCTTCCATCAGCAGGACAGGTGAGAAAATGCGATGAAAAGTTCATGGGTCAAGACAATTACAAGGAGATCACTTATCAGTTACCATCATGGGCAAAACAGACTCACCTTGGGGAAATCAATTTAGTTTATTGACAATTAATTGTAACAGAGTAGGATAGTGAGAAATAAAACAAAATTTTAAATACTTTATCCCTGCTCCTCCCTTCTTCAAAGGCTCTGCTTTACTCCTAACTCTTCTACTTCCTCCTCCCAAGTGGCGCAGGAGGATGGGGCTTACAGTCAGTTCATAAAGATTTGTCTTTGCTGCTTCTTCCTCCTCATGCTCTTCTCCTGCCATTCCCACCCCAGTTCTTCAGTCCTTCATGAAGCAGTCCAATGTGGGTTCTTCCCACAGGCTGCAGTTCTTCATGAACCGCTCCGGCATGGGTCCTTTCCATGGGGTACTGTCCTTTGGGAACAGACTGCTCCAGCACAGGTCATTTAAGTCTCTTTCTGCTTTGTATCCCTAGTGTTTATTTATAGCATCCCAAACACATTTACAGATATTGCTTAAAGCTGGTCATCTTTATTCGCCAAAATAAAGAACCTGATGATTGTCAACTGTAATATAACACATGAATTTAAGAGTTAATAAACTAATATAGAGCACAATGTAATTTTTGTCTGTCCCATAAGGAAAACGTATTTTCCAGGTTTATTTATAACTATGGTATTGCTGTAGTATTGCTATTTCTATACAATTCCTCTCCGCTAAACTTTATTGACAATGTTATAAAAACACTCCATCTGTGATCTATCTTACTTAAACTGCCATTCTCATCCATTATTAGTAACTTACAGGTATAGTAAGTTAAAACATTGCTACAGGAAAAGGTCAGTGGTGCCATCTGACATAATATTTTTTCCTCGTGTTTTCTGAATTTTTTTTCACCCTGTACAAGTTATGTTTCAGTTTGCTGAACATGTTGTATATATACATTGTAGATTTGTTCTTACTGTCAGTTGCTTGGGTATAATTGACAGCTGAAAAGTACCATAAACAGACCCTAAAGTAGTTTGTAGTGTAAGTTATGTTTTTAAGATGCAAGTATTTAAGTTGGAGTTGTGATAACTCTGGGACAGACCAGTTCATCCTTTCTTTTTCATTTTTTGATTCTGCTTCATTATTTCTGTTCTCCCAGTTATAGGTGTTACAGCTTATTATTTTAGCAACTAGTCCATGGCTATTCCTCCATATAGCATTTGGTCAGTGTATTTTCTTTGTCGTGATGGCTATGGTTGAGAAGGCACTCATTGGCTGTTAGTTTCAAATGCTTATAGCTTTGAAGGAGTTACCATGTGGCTTGACATTTTATGCACTCCTTGTTAGCTCCTAGGTAAGGTTGCTCAAAATTGTGATGCATTTTGTTTAGATTTTCATCTAGTGCTTATACACTTCAAAGCTCTTCCTCCTTTTAAGGTCATACATACTAGCACATAAAAGACAATAAATTTGCTGTAGTTTCAACCTCTGATAGCCATCGTAATTTCCTATATGTAGAAATACTAGACTTAAAGGAGACAGTATGGCTGTAATGCACTTTATTGAATGAGTGATTATAATTGAATGGGAAAAGAAATAAGGAAAGAGGAGTGGAAAAAAATAATCTTCTGCTGCTGGGGCTATACAGACTAAGAAAAAGCAGGCTGACAACACAACCATTTTAAATATTGCTCTGATTAAGTAGATAGATGATCAATTAGGTGTACATAGAATCATGATTAGTACAAGGTGTGAGGAAGGGAAGCAGAAGTGTGATGGCAAGAAAGCAAGCAGGAGACTTCTTAAATTTGTTTATGTGGAAATTCTTTCTCTGGTAGTATTACATGAATAAGGAATGTTTAATAATCCCTCACTGTACTGGTAAGTGCTTTCCTCTGTGGTGGCAACTGCCACCACTTCATATTTCAACACCTTACAGACTAGGAATGGTGTACTGCCTGCATACCCACAAGAACTTTGCATCATCGGACATAATATTTGGCAACATATTTTTAATGTTTTGAAGAACTGTAAATCTATCTCCTTTCAAGGTGTGTTCAAATCTCCTGTGTTACTAACTTTCTTTGCATGCGTTCTCTGTGTTTGGGTATTGTATCCAAATCAAACATTCAATGAAAAGGGGGGTGGAGATTTGGAACACTGGAGATGCTGCTTGCTTGTAGCTTTCAGTTCTAGTCACTTATCTTTTATGAATTGTATAAATATGGCTGAAGGTATTTTGATACGTTTATCTACAGTCAGGAGCTTCATCAGTGATTCTCTTTTATCAAACATATTTTTCTGTGTGATGCGCATAATTGTAATAAAAATGCAAAATCTCATTGCAGGGAAACTGGAAGGGAATGTCTGGGTGCAGAAGAAACAGAAAGAAGGGAAGTATGGTTGAGAACAGCAAGGGGAGACCACGCCTGCAGCAGCAGATTGTCAAGATCACATGTTGGCACGTAACGCTGAAACACTCCTGGAAAAGCACAGGACTGCCTCCACTGGGTGAAACTCAAGGACAGGCTTCAGGCACAGGCTATTCTATGTTACTGGTGGAAAGGGAAAGGACATAGCTGGTGCCCTGACTATACCCTCTGTCCCTAAGAAGGAAAAAAGAGAAATTCAAATTACTCTGAAAGGTAGGATGGGATGGAAAGAAGACAATGATTACTGGGAGCATCTGAAAGGTACAGCAGGCATATCCAAGGCAAGAGTGTGATACCCATCCAAAGAAGAAACTACAAAATCCAAGCTGGACTAGGATGGCCAATGACTATGCCATTGCAAGGAATCCCAGCCGGAGTTCCTGGAGATGGGTGTATTGGGGCTTGTGAGCCTACAACAGTGAGCGTGAAAGGAATAATTTTTCTTTTTAAGATCCAGTTTCCTTTTACAGGGTAATTTTCCTCAATTTGTTGGTGGCAAATTTGAGGTGTCACGAAGTGAGTAGTAGAGTTTGGCGAATGTTTTCAGGGTTTAAAACCCATTTGAATCCTTACAGCTCCTTAGCTGTTGTTAGGAACAGCAGTGAGGCCTACAAGCTGAGGGCTTCTCCCATCTGGAAGACACAAATGTATGATAGGAATAGAGAAGGGTAACTTGGATTATGTCTGTGTCCACCTTAAACATCAGTAAAGACCAACCCCCTGAAATATAGCAAAGGCATTATACTTTTCATTATAGTCTCTTTGCTTCCATTTTAAACTGAAGACTTTGTTTTATACATTAGTGAGATACTATTGTAGGAAGAAGACTAGTTTAGCTTAGCAACTTCTGACTCTTTAGAGGTTAACCTTTTGAAAAGAAAGCAGCTTGATGGTCCTTTTTGAATTGTTATTCCATGAAAATCTGTGTGTGTGTGGGATCTGATATTGAGAAAAACCTATTGCTGATATCCTCATCAGTTGAGTGTCTAGTAGCACTTTTCACAGAATCACAGAATCACAGAATGTTAGGGATTGGAAGGGACCTCGAAAGATCATCCAGTCCAATCCCCCTGCCAGAGCAGGAACACCTACATCAGATCGCACAGGAACGCATCCAGGCGGGTTTTGAATGTCTCCAGAGAAGGAGACTCCACAACCTCTCTGGGCAGCCTGTTCCAGTGCTCTGTCACCCTCACTGTAAAGAAGTTTTTTCTCAT
>VZTO01007024.1:0-10839 GCA_013400615.1 Syrrhaptes paradoxus
TATGATTCTATGTTTCACAGTTATGCCCTGTGATGAAAAGCGCTTAAACAACCAAGTTGCCCAGAGCCATGGTCACAGCCAGGATGGAGCTACCGTCACAGTTGCATTGGGACTGGGAGTAGTCCTGGGGCTTGCAAAGATGTCATGCAGGAGAGGCTGGGATCAGTGAGCACTACAGGGTTCATCCTGATCAACATGAAGGGTCTTGCATTCACCAGAACAGCCCACAAGCTGCCTCCAGTTCAATCTGCGACTACCAGGTCTACCAAGCTGCTTCTGAATTGCTCAGGTTCAAACCGATCACAGTATACAGGTACATGGGCGGCTGTAGACTGTGGGGGACTTGAGAACACAGTGGGCAAAAGACTTGAATGTGTAGTTCCTTTAGTCCATCCTGTTGCATGGACACTTTGGAGACAGTTATAGCCAGCTGGCTCTCTTGTTACACCTTATCATATAGGTAGGCATTCCTTCCTGAAAGGCACTGCAAGACAGGCAGGCATTGAGCTAGACTCTCTTTCTGCTATTTTTTGGGGGGAGGGGTTCAAGTAGCTCTTCAATTTTGAACTAATTCTTCACACTCACATGTGTTCATATCCCACCCTCTTTACAATCTACTTGCATCCTGGGGAAAATACTTTACTGTTCATGGCCAGCATCCAGTCTTTAAATAGGTTTTACTTACAGAAGTCACCAGAGGAAGACTCTAATTTATAGCTATCGATTCTTTCCACACCTCTGTCTACCTGATGAAGAAATGCTTTGTTGTCCAGTTAGTTTCATTCTCAGATATCTATTCTGTGCTTTAATCAAATAATTGAATTGTCTCTCACACTTCTATATGATAAATTAAACACACTGAATTAATTTTCTTTAATGACAGTCAGCTTTTTCAATGTTTCTATTTTTTCAATATCATCAGAAAAGGGAAGATGACCTGCACATTGAAATCTGGTATTGGTCTCTGCAGAGATATTGGTCCCTGTTCGCCCATTCCTTGTGCTGCTCATATATCTTTTCCTGTTGATGCACTGCAGGACTGCAAAATTCTTCTTCACCACAAGATTCCATGGGAAGCTTGTGCTGATCTGGTACATTACAACCCCTAATTTCCTTTAAAGTTTGCCACTGTAGGGAATATCATCTTCAGCTACACGAACTTGCAGAATTTGCTCCTGGTAAGATGACTTTGCAAATTGTTCTTATTAAAATTCGTTTATTTTACGAACACAACTGTTCAATTTAGTCTGCCTGCACACTATTTAACACTCCACTGGCTTTTCTGTATGCTTTTTCTTTTATTTGGAATTTTATATTTACCTCCAGATCATCAATACAACTATTTAATTATTCGAGTAGCAGTCCCCTGGGGAGCTCTGCTGGCAATGTTGCCAAATAAAATCCTGCTTGAGAGCAGCCCTGGGAGCAGATCACCCGGTCTGCCACATTTTTCCCAAAGGTGATTTCAGAGTGACTGGACCAGCCTGATGTGAGATGAATTCCAGGTGAAATCTGCCATAAGGCATTGCCCCAGGGTCCTCTTTTTACAAACTGTATGGGTGAGAATGTGTCAGATTTGCATTGTTCAGCCTACTAGTCCAACACTATCCCAACAGGCCTTGTGTCCCTGCATGTCTCAAGCCCTGGTTCAGGCTGTACCATGTACACCCTTAACACCTAATTATAAAACCACCATTTTCATGGTCATTCAGTGTCCCTCATTTTCCAAGAGGGCAGCTGTAGCAGCAGCACAGGCTCTCAGACTGCTTTTTGTACTATCAAGGCTGACAAGACAGAGCAGGAGAAGCCCTCTCTTGTGATGACCATCTCACAGACCATATAGCTTGGCTCTTGTCTGTGCCTACTGCGTCCCTTCTGCTTCCCAGCACAGGCCTTTAGGCAAAACCTCAAAGCACTGCCATGTCCACCTCTCTGGGGAATGCCCTCCTGCACCAGCAGTTCTTCTGGGATGTGGTTTCAGTAACTTCAGGTAAAACACCTCTGAAAAAAAATGTGGCCTCAAGATGGAGATGTTGGCAGAGAAAATCAAATTCGCTGTGGTATGTTGATGCTGGGGACGAGTGTATTTTACTGGATTATCTTCCCTTCACAGATGCTTCTGAAAGGGAGCTGCAATCTCTTCCTGATCTCACCTTGGTGGGCACATACTGTTTGCCAGAGGATGGAGAAACAGAAGACATTGAGTGTCCTAGGGGCCATGACAGACTGATCTTGAACATGTAGGGAACAACCTGCCCTGGTGCCAGTAAAAGGCTAAGGGAAGAGAAAGGGACCATCTGTTCTCAGAACAGCAGGAAATCAAATAAGATAAACTGATTCAGGAATTGCTTGGTCTCCTGCCTGCTCAAGACCCTGGTGCTACTGGGTTGATATCAACCCTTCCACTCTGTCTTCCCTTTGCCACCAGAACCACGGTGTTGCAAGTGATTCTGCAGTGATATCCAGCTATATGACTCAGTGGTTGTGTTTAGAACAAGCACTATCCATCACCGCTGTTGTATTTGTGGTTTAGGTCTACAACAGACCTAATTTAATCTGCTATGAAGGCATGTCTTAAACCCAAGAAGATTTTCTATTTCTATTTCTCACATCTTAGTCTGGAAACAAGGATGTCTGAGGTCATCCATTCTGTCTCAGATATCCAGACAAAGCAGTATTTTTTAGAAACCAAAGAAGTTACTGATTTCTTCTAATATAGTTAATTGCAACATTTCATGGGAACAGACAGGTATGAAACAGGCAGCTGAGATTTGCTCTATAGCACAGCCATCCCAGCCCTGGTGAACATCCTCTGAAGTGCACAGCAGCCCAGTGACTGTGGTACCTCCTGGTGCTTCCAGGACTCAAGCACAGTTTTGCTCCTACTGTCCTATTGTAGAGGATGATGCAGGAGAAAGTGCATGTTGCTGCTAAACCTCATAGAGAGAAGCCTCCATCTTTTGGTTTGCTAATGACAAACCCAGCAGACAATCTACAACTATGCATACACCTTCTGATAATCCATGATCTCTGTGTGCACCTACAGACCAGGCAGGAAAGGTCCACTGGCCTGCACTGATCCCATAGGTGGGGCAAAACTCCTTATCTTACAACGTCTATGACTGCAGCCACAGGGTGACAAATCATTTGTTCTTTGCATGGTATATAACACAGTGCTCACTAGATTCCTGCTTACATTGGCTCTGCCATTTCTGTTTCTGGAGTACAAAGGAGCTACCACCCCAAAATGCATTTTTGTAATCTAAGTGGTGAAGCACATGAATGTCATCTAATCATAAAAAGGAGCAGTGTTGCATGTCTGATGCTGTGAATTCAGTGTGCTTGCTGTTCTAGCCATGCCCATGGACAACTGCTGACTGTGAGTGCTGTCATTGGTTGGTCCTGTTAACTTAATACAGGTCTTATCTCTTGTGAAATTCCAGCTGTACTTTTGGCTGGAGGAGTGTCTCACGGTTTAACCCCAGCTGGGAACTGAGCACCGCACAGCCACTTGCTCACTCCCTGCACCCCCCCCCCACCCTAACCTTAGTGTGATGGGGGAGAAGATCAGAAGAGTAAAAGTGAGAAAGTGAGGTAAAGACAGTTTAATAAGTAAAGCAAAGGTGGCGTGCACAAGCAAAGCAAAACAAGGGATTCATTCACTACTGCCCATCGGCAGGCAGGTGCTCAGCCATCTCCAGGAGAGCAGGGCTCCATCATGGGTAATGGCTACTTGGGAAGACAAACGCCGTTACTCCAAACATCCCCCCTTCCTTCTTCTTCCCCCAGATTTACATGCTGAGCATGATGCCATATGGTGTGGGATATCCCTTTGGTCAGTGGTGGTCAGCTGTCCCAGCCGTGTCCCCTCCAACTTCTTGTGCACCCCCAGCCTACTCAGTGGTGGGATGGTGTGAGAAGCAGAAAAGGCCTGGGCTCTGTGTGAGCACTGCTCAGCAGTAACGAAAACATCCCTGTGTTTCCTTCACAAATCCAAAACACAGCCCCATGCTAGCTACTATGAAAAAAAAAAACAAAAACAAAAACAAAAACAAACAAACTCTCTTCCAGCCAAAACCAGCACAAAAAGTTTCTGTAACATTCTGTAGATGTGACCTGCTTCAAGGCCTACTTGTCTTGCGGGGACTTCTCTGAATAGACCCTGTAATCTTCTCTCCAGCCAAGGACCAGTGACCTACCAGCTGGTGGCAGCAGCAGCTTCTCCAAGATCAGGGTGTGAGGACTTGATCACAGGTCCTGGCAACCGTGTATGACAGTGTGTGTAAATACATACTCTTCACTTTTAAGGAACTGAGCCATTGACAGTAAACTTGCAACTAATCTATTTTTTTAAGAATTTAGCTTCTCTAATCCTCTGTCACCCCTTTCGAACTTTTTCCATAGTAGCTTGGGATTTATAATTGGCATTGAGAAACAAGAAGCTAAAGCATGTCCCTTACTATTGTGATGGCAATGCTGATGTTAATACCTTGGGGAAAACGAGGAAGAATTCATTACTCATAAATGCATTGCAATTGACCTTTCTTATGGCTGTGTGCTGCAAGGAGGAAAATGAAAGCATATTTAGAGACTTAAGGGAAGATGAAGGTAAAGGATTGACGGGAGTCAAAGCAAAAGTGTTTAGCAGGTGTCAAAGATGAGAGTGTGTTATTCTGGGATTCAAATGTGATCTTATAATCATCTTACACAGAGGTTCTAATACTTCCCCCGTCTTTACTAAAACTACCTCACTGAGTGCCATGTTCAGTTCCACCAGCCTTTTTTTTAAAGCTGCATCACTCTGGCAGCACATCCTTTTTATCTCTTCTGCCAACACATTCTTCTTTCTTAATCTCTTCTTTCTTTGTCTGCTCATCCAGATTTACATAAAAATTCCTTATCATTGGCCCCTCAGCACATGATTTTGTACTTTGTACTACTGAACTTCATCCTGTTCTTGTCACTTCAGGTGAGCAAGAGGTCTGCAATGCAGTTTTAAAACTTCAGGAGACAAAAATTATTTGATGGAACCATAAAGTATTTCAGACTAAACTACTGAAATTCTATCATTCTGCCTTTAAAGTTGGACTCAATGGGTTGGACTGTCTCCCTGTGTTAACTTTATTGGTTCACACTGACATCCATTTGTTACTTAGGTGACCTAGAGTCTTAGTGCCTTTATGTAGATGGGGGTTAGCACAGAGCTCTGAGCTGGTAATAAGCTATATTTGCATGGAGCACCTGGAATGCTGCTTTCAGCATCAGCTGCTGTGCACTGACTAGTGAAACAGGTCTGGCAGCAGCCTTCAACATCACATGGAGCAGGCTGCAGCTGATGCAGGACAGCCCTCAGACTCTTCTTGGAGTAAAGAGCCATCCGTCACCAGCTGGAGCCTCTGCAAAAAAGGGGCTACCTAGGGCTCAGATGCATATTGTTTGACCCCAGTTAAAAGCAGGAGAGTGATAGGGCCTCAACAGTGGCCCTGGTTCTTTGGCTACATGCAGGTGCCCGGAAAAGTCCATGATCTCAAACCTTTAGAAATTCTAGCCAGAAAACCCAGAAAGTCACTGTCTGCAACAACAAACAAGAATTTTTGCATCCAGAGTAGAATGACAATCATATAGTTGCCGTTCCTCCAGCCATTCCATGACATACAGCTTCCTCACTGAGCAGCTACAGGATGACTGTAAAGGTGATGCTGTAAGATGAACATGTGGCCAGAAAATGTCAAGGCTGAACGTGGAACAAAGTAAACTATGCATTGCACGTTTATTTTGGGAGAAATTTATGAGTGATTTCTGTGCTTTACATAAGACTTTTCTCAGGATTACTGACCATATCTTGCATTTGCGTATGAGTGCAAGAATTGAAAAATATCTATGTGTATATGAGATGCTCACCTCTGACACAAAGTTCCATGATTCAGAATTCCTAGATACAAAACTATTTTAGTCAGTAAGAAGCAATATATGAAGGTGAGCACCATGAACATAAAAAGCCTCTCCTGAACATTTCCAATGCTGTGCAGACTTAAGAGGCAGACAGACAATCATAGTCATAGAATCATAGAATCATGGAATCATAGGATGGTTTGACTTGGAAGAGACCTTAAAGTTAATCTAGTTCCAGCCCCCTGCATATTCTCCAGGGATATTGTTTACCTTGTTAATTATCAAAAGCTATTCCTGTGATATAATGGCTATTCATTTACTTGATTTATTCATTTACCCAGGTATCCTTGGCATTCACCTGGGCTTATCATGTCCGCAGAGTGGAGGTTACCTCAAGTATTGTGTTTATCTAACTCAGTGAAAGAGATTAGAAGTGTCAGATGGACTTCTAACACTGAGAAGAAGGTAACTTCAGAGGATCTGTCAATAGTAATGTAGGAACTGTGCATGCACCTCTACAGGCTTTTACATTCCAAGAGTGAATGTTTGTGTGTCTTTCACAAAATCACAGAATCATAGAATGGTTTGGGTTGGAAAGGACCTTAAAGATCATCCAGTTCCAACCCCCCTGCCATGGGCAGGGACACCTCCCACTAGCCCAGGTTGCTCAAAGCCTCATCCAGCCTGGCCTTGAACACCTCCAGGGATGGGGCATCCACAGCTTCTCTGGGTAACCTGTGCCAGTGCCTCACCACCCTCACAGTGAAAAATTTCTTCCTTATATCTAACCTAAATCTACCCTCTTTCAGCTTGAAACTGTTACCCCTCACCCTATCACTACACTCCCTGATGCAGAGTGCCTCCCCATCTCTCTTGTAGTCCCCCTTGAAGTACTGGAAGGCTGCTATAAGGTCTCCCTGGAGCTTTGTCTTCTCCAGGCTGAACAAGTCCAACTCTCTCAGCTTGTCCTCATATGGGAGGTGCTCCAGCCCTCTGACCATCCTCATGGCCCTCCTCTGGACCCACTCTAACAGGTCCGTGTCTTTCCTGTGCTGAGGACTCCAGAACTGGATGCGGTACTCCAGGTGGGGTCTCACAAGACCGGAGCATAAATCTTGCCTAATAATGTAGGAAGAAAATTCACTGTATGGAATCTGTATGTGAGGAGAGCACAACAAATGTAAACTGAATTATTGGCCACATGGCATAAATGAGGAGGAGGAGGGACAGCACAACTCCGTGACCCCAGCAAGGGCCACGCTGAGTGTTGGCTGCACCACGATACCATCGGACTGGTGGCGTGGCAGTACTGTTCTTCATCTCCTTCAGGGGAGCAGGAGGTGAGGGAGTTGGAAGTGGACACCCTCTCCTCTTGCTCCCAGAAGACCCTGTAGGTAAAGGTCAGGAGATACTAACAGAGCTGACCCACGTGTAATACCTGGTGCATCTCTCATTAACCTGCTTTGAACAGAAAGAAGATGAAGAGCTGCATGCTAACTGTAAATGATGGCTCAGCAAGCACAGATGCCACAACACTGTCCTTGTTTGCTTCTGCCCTCAATGCAGGGCATTGACCTGCCCAGTCCAAAATCCTGACAGTGTGATAACCCTTGGAGCTGCTTTGATCCTTCTGTGTGTGCAGATACCTGGGGTCTGTTGCAGGAGGTGTCTGCTCAATTATCTACCATGAGAAGATCTGTGTGTGAAATACTGTTGACAGAGTGTTTCCTGAGAGGTCAGCAGTCCTGGGGAATGTGAGGTGGGTGGGCTGAAGTGCCTGGGAATGTTCTGTCTCACTCATGTTCCTCTCCTACCTTCCTTCCCTCTGTAGTCCACCCTGCCTGAGCAAATGAGGAACTTCCAGTTTAGAGGATATTGGAAAGTGCACCCAAACCTTCCCCTAGTAACCTTCTGGAGTGTCAGACATACTCCCCCCAATGTATTGATGGCTCATCCATGGAGCTGGGAAATTTCTGGAGTGCAGACAAACGACATGCAGGCATTCTGTGGTGTGTGATGCATCCAAGTAACAAGCAATCTGTGTTTTGATGAGCAAATGAGTTGAGAAGGACTTGCAGGGGGAGAAAGGTAAGGCACAGAAGGAAATTTCTGTTCCTCTTGTTAGCAAGTAGAGCAGGGCACAGAGAGACATGATGGGACAGGTCAGAAGGCTGCTCCTGCTCTGTGCAAATCTTGAAGTCACAGAAACTTCACCTGCAGCTTCAGTCCTGGCAGATGGTCATGCAGAGCAAGGGGTTCAGTGGTTGTCCCTGGTTGAATATCTAGCGCAGGACAGGATGGTGGGGCACATATGCTGAACTGAACCAGAATGCCAATTAGCAACTCGAGCCTTTGCGTTGGCTCCATTAATGTTTTAAACTGAAAGGTCTCTGCATGGTGTTCCTGTGACAGCTGGCAGCAGAAGCCGCTATCATAAATTTAACATGATGAAAGTTATTTACTTGTCTCATATAACTGCTGAGGTATCTAGCCAGCGGTGAAGCCATAAAAAAGAGCAAGGTCTCTGCAAGGGAAGACCAGAGCCAAGCAGCCCCTCCATGGCCTTGCACCGTTGTTTTGTAAAACAGGATGAGATTAATGACAGAAACGATGAGAAAGCTGTTTCAGTGACGTGGAAGGTGTAACAGATGTGCCTGGACAAATGGTATTCTGCTGTGACAGAGCACTGCTCTGATCGTGCTGGAAGTAGCGAAATCCGGTACAATCTGTGCCCATAGTGCCTACAGGGTAAAAAAAATGAAGTGATGTAGTGAACCCATCTTTTTCATACCCAGGCTTCCCCAGGCTTCCTCAGCAAGAGAATTAGTTGGTTAGATCAGGATGGATTCTGGATGGCTGCAAGTCTAGGGCCTTGAAGCAAGCAGGGAGTAAAACAGCTCGCAGAAGAGACTCCTCCTGTATCATCTAGACTGTCCTTACCCACATATTCACTGACTGACAAAAAGCTCTGAACAAATTTGGTCCATGATCTCTCTTTATGGATTCCTCATCAATTCTTCTTCCATAGTGTCTTGTATAGTAGAAAAATATCTGTTAACTCTGTTCATTATTACACATTCTCACCAGTTTACCTGGTGCAGGAATCAAACTGAACCAGCCTGCAGTCTCCCAGACACGGCCCTCTTATCCTTGCCTTGGAGCAGGACTGGTTGATCCACTTCCAGTACACAAAGACATCCTAGAGTGAGGCAATGACTTCAGAATCAGGGGGGTAAAAGGGCATCTGGGTATGAAAACCAGACTGACCTCTAGCAGATATTTCTCCTGTATATTTAGCTGGAAAGCTGCTTTCAGGCTCAGCCGCTGTACTCTGATAAGCAAAACAGGACAGCATTCAAAGCACAGGTCTAGCAGCAGCCTCAGCTTCACGTGGAGCAGAGTGCAGCTGATGAAGGGCATCTCAGACTCTTCTTACAGTAGAGAAGCGTCTGTCACTGGCTAGAGATTCAGAGCTCTGGACTCCTATTGCAATACCAGTTTGGCGTTGTTTGGGGCTACCAGGAAGGTGTTTCTGGTTTCTTTAGAGGAATAATATTAGCCAGTGATCTTCTCATTTCTACTGAGTTTGCAAGAAAGGAGTAACTGGGGCTCAGAGAAAAGCTCAGATGTGTATTGTTTGCTTCCACTGAAATGTTGCAGAATTTTAAGGCCTGAGTCTGTTAGAAATTTTTACTTAAACTGAACAAGTGCAAAGAAGCATTTCTAGGACAATTATGGGAACCAAATGCACATCTTCTTAGGAGAATTAGAAGATCTTGTCTTGTTTAGTATAGCCCATCAAAGACTGAACGGGGGTGTGGTAACACTTTATAAATGTATTTGAGAAGTAAATGTCAGAGAGGAATATTGACTTCATCACATGATCGAATGGCTGTACAGTGAGTAATCCTGAATACATTTGGACTGGAAATCTAAAGGCCTCCAGCTATCTGAAGAATGAAGGGCTCAAATACTCTCCCGAGCACTGGAAGCAGTAGCTTTCAGCCTTGTAGGATGGAGCCTGAGAAGCTTATGGACATAATTGTACAACACAATAGAATAGAATATGCCTGGAGATAGAAAATTAAGTTTATATTATGTGTCCCCAGGCATCTGATGTGTCAGTATCCCCAAATGTGTGAGAAAATAGATTAGATCACTGTCAATTTGCATTATACTTATAATAATTCCATGCCTCAGGGCTTCCACTGGAATTGGGAAAGATTTTATTTTATTCCTCTCAGTGCATGATCTGTCCTCTACTGGTCTTTTTTGCCCTCCTCTGCAGGTCTGCAGATTGTTATAGGTGCCATTAAAATCTTAGGGTTTATGTGTCCTGCTCATATATGCAGGATTAGGCCAGCCTCTAGACCTGGAACTCTGAAGGAGTTATTTATTTACCTAGATGAGCTTGGTAGGCACCACTGATGTCCTTTATAGCATGGAACACAGCCTCCTTCCTAGAATCAAATGGAGTTTTATTTACCAAATTCTTTGTGAACCAGCAAACACGCACTTTTTCAACACGCAAACTGTTTATTCATCTCTTCCACCTTTGCCTGACGGAGTTGTCCCAATGCTTACTAGTATCTCACCAGGCATCTTTGATTATTCAAAATTTGTCTGCCTCCTTTCATCCTCCCAAGTGATGACATCACTTATTTTTAAAAGGATATTCAGAGGAAAGGCATTTCCAGCAACAAACATCAAGAATGAAGAAAGACTACTCTGATATCTGTTGGAGGGACAACACAGCAGGACTTAAGCAAGCCAGGAGGTTCCTGGAATGCATTGATGATAACTTTGCTCTCCAAGTGATAGAGGAGCCAGCAAGGAGAGGGGCTATGCTGGACCTTGTTCTCACCAAAAAGAAAGGGCTGGTGGGGAATGTGAAGCTCAAGGGCAGCCTGGGCTGCAGTGACCATGAAATGGTGGGGTTCAAGATCC
>VZTO01007024.1:13182-111500 GCA_013400615.1 Syrrhaptes paradoxus
CCGCGCCGAGGCCCGCAGCGGCGGTGCCTCCAGGCGCGTGGGCAGCGCGGGGAGCGCGGCAGGGCTGCCCGAACGGCCCCTCTCCTCCCGCCGAGCCGCGCGGCCCCGAACAAAGGCCCGGAGCGCGCTCCGCCGCTGCGGGAGAGCGCGGAGGGAAAGGGCTGCTGCTGCCGGCCTCTCCCCCCTCCCTCTCTCCCTCCCCGGGGGCGGTGCGGGGACCGGCCCGCCGGGGAGCCGCCGGGGATTGGCTCGGCCGGGTGCGAGCCGAAGGTGCTGGGGGAAGCCATCTGCGGCGCAGGCAATTTCGCCCGCTGTGCTCGGGGGGGAGGGGGACGGGTGGTTTGGTTTGCTTTTTTCTTCTTCTTCTTCCCCACTCCCCCCTCCCCACACCTTTTTTTTTTCTCTTCTTTTCACGGGATCATGGCCACGGCAGCGGGGCTGTGATGTCCCCGGGAGCAGCCTCGCTGCTGCAATGCTGCCCGCAGTAGCGAGAGAAGGCGTTTGAGCGGCGGCCGGCGGCCGCACATCCTCCCCGCGGCAGCGCCGCCGCCTTTCTCTTCCCCGCCGCCCGCGCCCCCTGCGCCCAGACCGGCGGGAGAGGGGCCTCGCCGCCCGCGCAGCGCCGTCCCCCCCTGCCCCCGAACAGCAAATCCGCCGAACCGGGCTCTACATTAACAACAACCCCCTCCGCCACCACCATCACCCCATAAAGGCGAGAGGGAGAGCAGAGCCGCACACAACATGGCCACTCTGCTGCGGAAAATCGGGCTGATCCGGCTGCACAACCGGGACACGGAGGACCCCAAACACCACCACCGCAGCAGCCAGCAGGGCTCCTCGCTCAGGGGCAGGGGCAACCAGAAGAACAGCAGCAACAAGTCGCAGCCGCAGGGTCCCCCCGGAGGTGGCGGCGGCTGCAGCAGCAGCGAGAGCAGCCCCGGGGGCCACAAGAACAAGAAAGCGCCGGAGCCCACCAAGCAGCCCCCGCAGCCGCGCTCGGGCGGCGGCAGCGAGAAGCCGCGGGAGCCGGCTAGGGAGCCCGGCGCCGGTAAGGAGGCGGCGCAGCGGCCCGGCCCCGGTCCCGGGTGCGGATCGGGGCCGGCGGCGCTGGTGCCGCTGCCGTCGGGGTCGGGTCCGCTGGTGCCCGCGGGCCGGCAGCAGCACTGCACGCAGGTGCGGACCCGGCGGCTGATGAAGGAGCTGCAGGACATCGCGCGGCTCAGCGACCGCTTCATCTCGGTGGAGCTGGTGGACGAGAGCCTCTTCGACTGGAACGTGAAGCTGCACCAGGTGGACAAGGACTCGGTGCTGTGGCAGGACATGAAGGAGACCAACACGGAGTACATCCTCCTCAACCTCACCTTCCCCGACAACTTCCCCTTCTCGCCGCCCTTCATGAGGGTGCTCAGCCCCCGCCTGGAGAACGGCTACGTCCTGGACGGCGGAGCCATCTGCATGGAGCTGCTCACCCCCCGCGGCTGGTCCAGCGCCTACACCGTGGAGGCCGTCATGAGGCAGTTCGCGGCCAGCCTGGTCAAGGGGCAGGTAGGGGGTCCGTGGGCTCTCGCCCTGCATGCGTGTGGCAGGCGTACGTGTGTCTTGGATGGGAACTCCAAAGGGCGGCGGGACAGGCGCCGTCCGCAGCTGACCTTGGCCAGGCCTGGGTGACAGGTCTCCACCGAGGACCTAGCGTCACTGGTGGGAACGAGGCAGGGACACGCGTGTTTTTGCTCTGGGGTCCCTTCTCGGGCAAGTGCAGCGGGGGTACGGGGCAACTTGGAGAGGGAAGGAGCATCCGTCGTGCCTTACTGCTGTCTTTAGTCCCTCTGCTTGTCTCTGCTCTCTGCTGCATGTGGCACCAAGATGTCATGCCTGTTGCCCCCGACGGGCACCTCCGTCACCCCAAAGCCAAAGGGACTCCTTCAGACTCCAGTGGGGTTTGGGATTCGAGTCCTCCGCCTCCTGCCCTTCACCAACCAGTCGGCCATACTTGCTGGTCTCCTACGAGAAGTGCTGCCGCTGGCGTAGAGCTGCTGCCCCCGGGTCTTTGTCTTGTGCTGCCCGGCACAGATAGCATCCCTCGGGGGAACAGAGGGGACCCCCCTGCTCCGGGGTTTGGGGATTGGCACACAGGGCAGAGGGGGGCATAGGGTCACACCTGGAGTTTGCTGCTTGAGCTGCCAGCAAAGTTGTGCCAGTTTAAAATCTCCCTGCCTGAAAGGAACAAGTAATTTCGGGTATGTGCTGCAGCTAACAGCGGCTAGGTGGTTCCTGCCAGCTCTCCTTTCCGGAGGAGGTGCCTGCTTCCCCCGGCTGAGGATCTCATCTGAGCTGAATCAATGCGTTTTATGCTTTTTTTTCTTTTTCTCCTGCAGAATATGCTTAGAAGAGAAGTATTTCATAAGCCCTTTCTAATAAATGGGTAAATATTGCTGGTAAAACTCATAGCTAGTCCTTTATGGTTATTGTAGTGGGCAATATACACATGGCTGTTGACAGGGTGATTTTCCTGGTAAATTAATGAATGCCCTTGAACCCAGGGGACAGGACATGCAGAGCTCCACGTCTGTCAGTAAATGATGCTAAGTAACTTCTTAAATTCATATCTTGTCAAGGAGTGGGGTGAAAGACTAAATAACATATTTTTCATTTGCTTAAAAATTAGGTTACTCCTGTTTGCTTCTGTGGAACTGCTTGCATGAGCAGAAGTAAAGGCATGGTTTCTCTTAAGACTGAAAATTAATTTTATTTATTTAGTGGACTCTTTTGTAAGTGGCTTTTCCTCCTTTTTCTCTGATTTGGGCCTACTGCTCCTTTTTTAATCAGATAATATTTTTCTCTACACTTCATTTGAAGAGGTCAAGTTTCCTAGGTCACCTTGGGATATAAAAAACATCTACCAGAAAAAAAAAGAGACTGAATATACATTGAGCATGGGATATGTAGAAGTTCTGTAGCTACTCTTACAGCGTCTCATTCTTTGTTAACCTATCTCTTTTTATAGACATCACAGTTCTCATTAGTTTAAACAAGGATTTGGAAGGACAATGCTAAATTGTCTGCATCTTTTTAACAATTCAGCATCTTCCTGCAGTATTGCAGAATGTTGAATGTAAAAGGGTTAAATTAAGATTTACTGGGGTCATAAAATGTCTCAGTGAAGAAAAGCACTGAATTGTTTTATTAGTAATAAATATTAAGCTATATAATCTGACAATTTTCTTTCCTAAACCACTTAAGAGGTTCTGGGAAGTAGTAGTAATTTCTGGTAACAAATGATGTTTATGTGTGCATCGTTAATAAACACATTTAAAATGCAATAGGTTCAATAACATTCTTCCAGAAGTTTATGAAGTTAATTATAGACAAAGAGAATGCTTGTACGTTAAAAAAAAAAAGGCAGAAATAAATTGCTGCCAGTAACTTAGTAGTTAAATAAATGTAACAAGCACGTTTCAACATCTTGGATCGTTCATACCAAGTGGAAAGGTTAATAGGTAATACTGACAATAAATGTAGTTTCTGAGTTACAGAGGTGTAGCCTCTGATGGACTGCCAGCCTGTCATCATAGCCGGGCTCTGCGTCACGGGAGCCATGTTTCTGTCATCGCACTCCCCTCGTTATGTAATCTCGACTCCATTGCATAATAGGGCTCAAAGTACTACAGGTGCTCCCCTGTCCCTGTTTCATTTTTCATTTTACAGGTAATCTGCTCTTGTGTATATATATTTTTTTTTAATGAAAATATAGCTGCCGAAAGGTTGAGAGCTGAGGCGCTGCCTTTCCCAGAACTGCAGGGCCGGTTTGGGGTAATTTGTGCCATGCGGTGGGGAGTCTCGGTGCCTGCAAGGAGCCATCCTGAACAAATAGCAACGGCTTGCACCAGGTTAATTGTGTAATTTCTGTAAGCAGTGTGCAGCCTGCGATAGCGGGAAATATTCAGCACTCCCTCTATTAATCAGAAAGACTGGAAGGGCTCAAAACGAGCCCGTGTGAACAAGTGGCAGCAGCCATGAGGCTGAGAGGGAGGTGGGGCGCTGCCGGCGCCAGTGGGTAAATGGGGCCTTCTAGAGACATGTCACTGGCGCGCAGTGCCGTGATGTAGCGTGAAGTCACTGTGAATGCTGCAGCCTGCGACGCACCCAACCATGCGCCTCGTGGGTGGGCAGGACTGAACTTCCCGCCAGTGTACGTTCCTCCTTTTGGCAATTTGAGGGATAAATCCAAGGTGGCTGATTTCATTCAACATTTCTTGTCAGTCCCATTTTGCCATGCTAACTGTAACACTGCTGTTCTCTGCTGGTTCTTTGGAGAGAAGCGCAGCGCTTTCTGGGCTGTTGTTCTGTTAGAGCTAATAGAATAACATATAACTTTCCTTTTTTTTTGACAAAAAAGCAGACGAAACCAACACTGAAAATACGTTTTCGAGCAGTCAAGATTCTTGACAAATTCAGATGTTTTTAATGGATTTCACAGACCTTTTAGCAGAGTAAAAGAAAAACTGAGAGAAGCCATTCTGACGTCTCACGGGTGAAACATTTGACTCGGGAGTCACATCTGCACCGAGGCTTCAGTGTGCAACACAGAAATTAAGAGGTAGCACTTTCCTGTTACTTTTCAGCATTGCCCTTGTATGCAGGGAAACTTGGGTCTAGGTTCCTCAACCTGAACGTGTTTCCCAGGGGCTGGATTTAAAGCAGTGTGGCTGTTTCTCTAGATTTCACCAGTCGGGAGCCTCAGGTTACCTTGCTTGAGAGATGTCCTACCTTATGGGATGCATGCCCTTGCATCATCATGCATATCATGAATATAGTATTTTTAGACATTTTTTTGTCTGGAAGAAAAATGTTTAAAGTGGAAGAGAAACAATTTTTGTTTGAATAAAACAATTTAACAGTTCCAAACTACGTTTTTGTTTGGGTTTTTTTTAAGTTTTCAAGGAAAAAAAATGTTAATTAACGAACAAGTTGGGGTTTGTTTGGTTGGTTGCTTCAGCTATTCAGCTGAGAAAATCAATTATTCACACAGCTCTAGTCAGTATCTTGAGGGGAATTCTCAGTACATCAAAGGCCTAAGACTGTTTATTTGTCTGGGATCCAGAATCTTATTTTAAAAACTTGGTGATGTCCTTAACTCAACTGTAGCCTTGGTTTTGAGGGATGATTTTGTACTTGCTTCCTGCAGAGTCAGCTGCTTGCTGGCTCCTGTCATAGGCGAAAGCTTGGCCCTGTCAAACCGGCAAAATGGTGGCTGTGACCTCTGTGGGGCTGGGGTGTCAGCCAAGGAGGTGGGGTGATGCTAACAAAATAATTTAAATACCAGTCGTTTGTTGTCCTGGAGGCAGCTGTTCAGCATGTCTGTCTAGGCAGAGCCTCCTGTGTCTGTCTGTCTGTCCATGCCATGGAAGCGTCTCATTGAACATCATTCCTTCTCAGCAGCACCCTTTAAAACAGTTAATTGATAATTTAAGAGAGAGATTTAACAATGAGTCTGTTGCTCTCTGCTTCCTGATATCAGTGGACACTGTCACGGTCATATTAATAACTGAAGGGAGGCGGGGGAGCAGTGCCAGTCGCAGGAGGGTGAAGAAGCAGGGGGAGGTTCATCGTGACTCTCCTTGAGTACTGCACACAGCTGAGGCCGGAGCCCGTGCTTTGGGCAGGAGTCCTCTCTCCTGTCTGAGAACATGGTGGATGATGCAGTCTCAAATGAAAAGGAACAGACTTTGTCCAGAAGTGGAGGAGGATTTTGTGTCGTCTAATAGATGTGCTGTTTCTCACTGGAGAGTAATGATTTGATGCCCATTTGGTGGAAGTTTAAGAGAGGACAAAGCTATGTATTGCAATGTCTAAATAATGCATCAGGATTTTTGGTTTTTTTTGAGAACAACTAACACAGCTGCACCTGATGTCTTGAGGGACTTTGTGCTTAAACTCGCAGTAGTGTTGACCAGGAGCAGCCTCGTCCTCCTTTTTATGAGTCCCTTGTTCTCTCTGGGGAGGCTGGGGACAGGACTGCCAGCCAAAGGCAGCTCCAAGGTAACTGGCAACTCTGCGGATTATGTTGTGGAGAAGGTTCTTCATTTTGAGGAAAATACTTCCTTGTTCTTACAGTGAATAGAAAGGGCATAAAAATTTTGTCAGGACATGCTAAAATAGGAATAGGGACCCCCTAGTTACGAGTACTCTTGCTGTGGTGGGCTTCTGTATAGTGATTTAAATCAAAAACAAAATATAATTTGTAATTAAGATTTAATTTTCTATAGGAAAATTTCCTGAAATCAAAGAAAACTTGTTGGTATATAGTATTTTCATCCTTCATATTGTGATATTAGAATATTGTAATATTCCTCAGTGGAATCCTGTTAGCTTGCTTCAAGAGGGATGTGCCTTGTATGACCATTGGACCGATGTGTCTTTCCATTGTAAAAATACAAGTGTCCCAACTGACTTCTACCAGATTGAAACAGGAGAAATGGGCTTATTTTGTGAAAAACAGATACAGAAGGTAGCAGTTAATCATAGTCTAAATTACTCTCTCTTCATCCTTTCAAACGAAAGTATGAGTGAGCAGATAGCAGATGGGACTTGCATGGTGTCCAGGAGGTCAGCAGACGCCAGGTCTTTCAGATACATATAGCAGAAACTAATTGCAAATCCATGGGTTTTTGTACTCCAGATGCTGGGTTTGAGGACTGTAGCTGTGAATAAATCAGCTAATCTCAAAAACTGCAGAAATATACAGGGAACACAGTGGTGTCTCAGTTATTTGGAGCCATTGTATTGTATTAGGGCCTTAAAAAAAAAAACAGAACTGACTTGCTTTTTGCTTTCGATTAGTTGCCTGAGCAAATGGTGCCAGTTATCATCAAGGGAAGAAATGTTGCTTTAGATCCATGGTTGAAAAACACGTGACTCATATACAAAGATCACAGAGGGGACAAAGCATGTATTATGGGGCTTTTTCCCCCTGAAAAGGTATAAATGCTGGGCCAAAGAGGTAACAAAGAATATTGTTTAGCTACAGAGGAAAATGAGCTATGTTGGCCTTTTAAGATTTCTCATTTATTGCAGTCGAGAAACCTCGGATTTTCAACCTGAAGTTTAAGTGGGAGCATATATATTTGCTATGTTGAGATGCCGGGACCGATGAATGGGCTGGAAAAAAACATTGTTCATGTGTACTCTGATATATTGCTGTTCTGACTATCAGCTATTATTATGCAAATGTTTTCTGCTGAGCAGAATGAAGACACAGGGATTCCAACTCATTGAAGTGGGAGGCTGTTTTAATTCTTAAAAAGCAGGGAGAACAATCTCCATTTTATCCCTTCAAAGTATAAAAAGGAAAATATTAAAATACTTTAGACTGTCATCCTGAGTGTTAAAATAGTCATCAAATAAGTTAAACCACTAACTTGAAACAAGCTGCTTATTTTAAGACACACTTTAATGGCGGGTAGAACTGATTCTTCCTGGCAGTAGTTGGCTGATATTCTAAATAAGATTTTAAAAGAATTGCCACTGTGGATCATAAGAAAATTGAAATTGCTCAAAAGAGAAAGATTCTTCGTCCCTGAATTATAAAAAAAGTCCTTATTTCCTTCAGTGAAAGTGTTCAGAGAGAGAGAACTGTGTAGCATGTGGGTGTTTTGTTGAAGAATTTTATTTTTTCAAATGCAGAAAGCCTAGTCCCAAGGGGTGACGTGGTGTCCTACTGGAGGAGTAACCTAAATAACCTACTTTATATTGTGAAGAAGATTTAATCCTCCTTATATAGGCTAGCCTTGAAAATATACAGATTTCCTAGCATCTATGCAGTGCCCAGGGATTTCCATGCATGACCAGAGACTTCCAGATCAAAGATTTGTAATTCCACAGTAATTCCGCTCCTCCTGTCACAGGAATCTTATTGCCAGGTGTGATCTGAGGCATGTCCCCTAAGAGGGCATCTGCTCTCACAAAGTGGGACATTGATTCAGTGAAGTAGTATTAGCTGTTCTTCTTTTTCCCGTCTAAGCTCGTTTGGGCTGAGGAGAGTCACCAAAGATCTCTTATTTTCCTTGACATATTCAGTCCTTCACGTACAATTTCCAGTTTACAAATTATCTTTTCCTGTAGCTGTCAGGAAAGGTAACGCTCACATTAGGCGCGAAGGGAGATGGGAGGATGGAAGGACTGCCACGTGCAGCTACTCTGCAGTTAGACAGGGAGAACTTCAGGGGCTGTGGTGATTGTGCTACCTGAACGGCTCAAAAGATATGTTAAATTTAATGTACACAGGATCCAGTCATCTCACTTCTACGTGGAACACCAGGTTTCTGTTGAATATCATTGTATTTTTGAAAGTATGTGGCTTGGGTCTGGTCTCAGTCGTACTCTACAGAGTCATTTCTGGAGGGTACCGAGCACTCCACAGTGTTGGTCTTTAACTCCGGCTGGAAACAGCGGTAATGGAGAAGATCCTGGAAGCTGCAGGACAAGCTGCACGGGAAGGGTGTGGTACTGTTACCTAATGTGGCTGGCAGTGAAACCTGCACTGCGCTGGGGATTGGAAGAGCATAAGCTAGGGAGAAGCGTAGGTGTGCTTTGGTGCAATTGAATTTGCAGTCCCTATTGGGCCGCATGAAACAGGCAAGTGGGCAACACACTGAAGACGTTCAGGTGATTCCTCTTCTGAAACAGGGTCAAGGTGCCTGTCTGACTTGTCCCAGTTAAAAGTCAAACTGAGGAGTGGTATGTCAAGTGTGGCTGTTCTCAGCCATGTGTGGCAGATACGTGCCTGCCCTGTGCACGTGCATAGTCTGTCCTTGGAAAACATCTTTTTATCTGCTCCATGATTTTGTGTGTGTTGTTAAAATCGATGTTCCTCATTGATTTAATCCTCTTTGTGCAGGCTCTCCAAAACCCCTGCAGTGACTCCGTGATAGAGTTACAAGTCAGTCACAATCCCAGATCTGCATTCAGAGACGAGTGAAAATAAACCTGAGGAAGGAAGAGTAAGCATGTGTAATGAAATGGCCTGGAGCTCAGGTGCTTTTCATGGCTAGACTTTACGAGCTGTGGAATGACTAGATATTTCTCCTGTTTCTAGGTTTGTGTTACAAATGGTAACAAACCCCCAGCTGCGGTAAGAAGTATAGGGTTTATTTCTGTAATATATGCCCATGAAAAAACCTAAAGCATCACAGAGGAAATTGATGTTGCTATTTTTTCAAATTTTCTATTAATTTCTATAAATGTCAAATGTTCTATAAAAATATTATTAAAATATGCCTAGTATTGAAGTGTTTTATAATGGGAGGGGAATATTTTACAGTTAGAGCACTTAGGCTGAGGAGAGGTGATCCAAGTTTAGTTTCCAGGTTATGCCACTGACTTCAGGTGTAGTCACTTCACTATATTGCTCTTTCCCACCTGTGAAGTAGAGATAATCCTCTTTCCAAAGGGATCATTTGATGGTACGTGTTTAAAGCACTCAGAAGTGAGGGCTCTATGAGTTGATGGCCATGTGCATCAGTATGAAACATATCATAGTTAAGAGACTCACAGATTTGTATAAATGTCAGGGGGAAAAGTGCATTGGCTTGTGACTCTAATCTTACCAAATTTAGTCTTAACTTATTAAATGTTCCCAGAGGTAGCCTGTTTTTTTACTCCCCATTTTTATTTTTAGCAAGGTGAAACTTAGGCATTGTTGCCTGGACTGTAGCTCCTTTGTCTTTACAACCTGTCATAAAGGACAGTTTGCTTTGCTTTGGTTGGGTTTACACCTGCATCTGTGTTTAACTTGGGAAACTCCAGGTACCTGATGTGGAGGACCTGTGGGATGATGCGAAGAGAGGCTGTCATGCTCCCAGCTTTTTCACCTGGACTTGCCCTCAGTAACTGCTGGTACCCGATTCCACAGAGAGGCAGTCCAGGGAGCTTGGCAGAAGACTGACAGAAAAAATTACGCTTTGTCATCGAGACTAGGAGGTGCTAGTTTGATGGCAGGGGACAGGGACCATCTCTTTCGACAGAAGCCCACCATGTTGTAAGATGGCAGCTTCCAAGAATGTAGTTGGCTGTCAAGATTTTATTTTGCCAATGCAGAGTTTGTCCCACAAAGTCTGTAAAATGCAGGAAGGGAGTTTCTTTCTTTAGGGAAAGGCGAGGAAGAGCAGTGCAGCGCTCTGCAGCTGTCAAACAGGGATTGGTGCTCTAAGTGTTTGTATCGATTAAGAGCTACTTGCGCCAGTCTGCACACAGACGAGTGAGTGTTAATAATTACTCAGCTGGAACTCAGATTTCTTTTTCCTGGACAAAGAACAGTCACACTCCCAGAAGGAGCAATTTATAGAATGCTTTAAAGCCGGAACTTGCTGAGTTTTCACTTCTTTGTATGGATTATTCTTAAAAAGGAGACCAAAAAAAGGCATGGAAAAACTGCTTCAGAAATTACACATTTGCAGGAAAACATCCCATTTTTAATTCACTTATGCTGCAACATTAACAGTATTTGTGTGCATCATTTTGTATACTGCTTTGTTTTAGCTATAGCTTATAATTATATATAGTGCAATATAAATCATGTGTGGTTTTTGAGACATGATTAACTATGCCTCATCAGTACATGAAGGAAAAAAGTTATAAACCATGTAATTGGGAGAAGAGACTCTGCATATTGCACTCCAGCAATGATGTTGGGACACATTGCAGTCATTGCGCTGAGAGCATAACAGTAGCTCACTTTATCATTGTTCTACTTGTGGATGCTTCTCTAAAGCCACTGGAAATATTTTTCTCTGAAAACTTGTTTAAGTATTCTAGAATAGGACTGGTGCAGGATTAAGCACTGTATTCCTCTGTTACTTACCAGGAAAAGTTTGAGGATGTTGGCACAGTATGTGGCTTTGAATAGCTGAGGCCCAAAGCCATTAGTCACTGGCACATTAGTGGAGCATGTTACATACTGGAGAACCCATAGTGTGCTCCAGCTCTTAGAAAATCCACAGGTTTTGCATCATCCGTGGAGAAGCCTGGGACAACAGGCTCAGAAGATGGGCATATCCCTGTGGGTCTCCTTTCTGTCCTTGGAGGGCTCACCACAGATGCAGTGTGGCACAGTGACTTCCTACAGTCTTTTGTGTACTTCTCTAAACCTTTGCTTGTTTTCTGTCTCTTGACATTTACCTAGAAGTGGGTCACTAGAGCAGGCTATAGACATCTCTTAAGAGTTGAAAGGAGAAAATGAAATTGTACCTGTCCACCCTTATGCTGGTTTAAGTGATGGGCCACATTTAGCCCCATGCGCGGAAGGCAGGTATTGCCCTTGGAAGACCAACCTTGACTTACCTGCATATCCAGGATTAATTAAAAGAATGCAGGGCTGAGGGGTCTGCCTTAAGACCAGTGCTAACAACATGAAGGCTTGTCTGCTTCTGAGTCTATTAGCTGTGTACTGTTTGCAATTAATACAACTTTTTATTAACCAGTCCAGGAAAAAAAGTCTGGATGTGCTTGAAGGGTTTTCTGTAGCATCTCAGAGACCTGTAGCACAGGGGCTTGTGCTGTTTCCAGAATAACCTGAGTCCTGTAAGATGGAGGTGGGTGACTGCGTACAATAAGTCTTTGAAAATTTGGGACCTAGTAACACAGGGACTTGGGTCAGGAGAGGACTGAGCAAAACCTTGAAGGCTTCAGGACCTGGCTACGCAGTGCCGCAGCTGACCTATGTTGGCAGTTCAGCTCCAGTTAGACTTAGAGACCTCCAAAGGTCCCTTCCGGGCAGCACTTAGGTGATTGTATGATCCTGTGAAAGGCTGGCCACCACTATGTAGTCTTGTCCTTCCAGGTAGTGCCAAAAGTGATAGGACATGGAAGCACATGGGAGCTACTATAGTTGGTTTCACAAGAGAGACAGATCCCTTCATCACTGCCAGAGAAATCCCCTTGAGGCCATCCTGATTCTAGAAATACCAGAAGAAATGTCAGAACTGTTTTTCATGACACACAGGCCAGACGTGGGTAGATACGTGGTTGTAGTGGGATTACAGGGCTCAAGAGCTTCAGGCTTCATATTTGGTGTCTCTGTACAGGACTTAACTCTGTCTTTGGAGCACTTAGTAACATGGTGTTGTTGGGAAAGAAAAGATACAGCACATTGCTGGTAGTGATACTGAAGGACTCTAGAGAGCTATTAGATGTCAAGTTGAATATATTTTTGAGGACGTGCTTCAGTGTCACATAGCGTTCTCATGGGGAGGACATGCTCATGTGTGGGTGGTTGTGGAAGAACGTGGAGACTACGACGGCATCACTGAGAAGCAGAAAAGCTCCAAGATTTGCCCACAGTGACCTGTAAATGTGGATGCCAAATCACATGTGAGACTGACCTCCGGTCTTTTGCCGGATGTGGTGAAAGGGAGTGGTCCCTCAGTATGGCCAGGGTCCTGAGAAGGCTCCCCACAGCAGACTGTGCTCCAGGAGGTCTTTTTCCTAGCAGTTACCAGGGCTATAGACTGGATCCTTGTCAGCTGTTTGTTCAGACTCATTAGTCTGGGCAGAGAGTAGATGAGTGGCATGCAGTTGCTCACCGTGCCACGCAAACTAGGTACAGCAGAAGCACAAGTGAGTGAGGAGGCTGCGTGCAGCTCACGTCCCCCTGCATTTCAGCACGGCTGTGTAAACCAGTTGGATGCTGTGGCATTACTTTCACCTTTCATATGTTTCTAGCTTGTTAAAATTATATCTTGATAAGTACATGAAGTCACAGCAGATGGCAAAATCTGAAATGTTCTCTCCAACCCTTTATTTAATTAGGATTACAGTTATGCCTTTATGAAGAGCGCTCTGTGAGTGCCTCAAAGTATTGCAACTATTTAAATAAGCTCCTGGTGTGACTTCTCAGAGATAAAGTTGACATATCATTATGAAAGGCTTTCTTGGGTTTTGTCTGTTTTTAATCTTTTGTGGGATGTTTTGATGTTCAGGTTATCAGTTTGATATCTTTTCTTGATTTGATGCTGGACACATCGAAACATTGGCCATGCAGATAATCTGTATTCCTTACCACGGCAGTAGTGACGTGCTTGGTTTAGAGATTAGTCAAAATGCAGTTGTGCGCAATTGAACTATGGCGAGCACTCTGTTCGCATACGGTATTCACCATATTTATCATATTTACAGAATGCAGCAGCTCAATAGTCCCCTGACCAGAGTTCAGATGACAGCATGCTTAAGTAGCAATCTGAAAATAAACTGTAGTCAGAGCTGGTAACGGTGCCTATTAAAATGGTTGTTTGACACTTTCGTTTATAATTGCATGCAAATACCATTTTTAGTTAAACTTAGGAAGAGTTTTATGGAAATGGCAAAAAGCTAAAAATCATTGAGACAGTAGATACCACTCAAGTATAGACTCAAAAGGATCTGAACTATGTGGACTGAAATTCCAGCCTTTATTTTTACCTTGGGTTTACTTGAGACACCCAAAAAGGGAAACTTTCAGTCCATGAGGTTAAATTTTATCCAAATTATAAACACCTGGCGGGATATTGGTTAATAAGAGACAGTGCGAACCATGCCACCCATAGTTTCTGTATAAACATAGAAATACATGGGCTGCAGTCAGGTAGAATTAGCTGGTCTTTGACGATGCAGTTTACATGCCACCTGCATGTGGTACCAGAATGCATTTTAGAAATTGATTTAATGATCCGTTACATTAATAACAAAGAGGTATGAGAATAAACTAATGGAAAAATGCCTATTTCATCTGCTGTGTGTCCAGTGACATTTTAGATGATGTGATGATACTCATGCATTATTGCAACACCACAGAGTTCTTACTTTCGTTTCTTGAAAGCAGTAACTAAGCTGATACTGAATATGAGCAATAGGTGTTCTCAATGCAAAGATCCTATTTCTAGGTACAGATTAGTATTAATACTTTGATAAAGATGGGAAAGACCTGGATCAGGCAGTGCTAGGTGCTATGCACAAAATTCATAAAGGTATCAAAGCCTTATCTAACAAAAATCATATGTATAAGACAAGAGATGGCAAATGGACCTAATCTAGAAATTAAGTGGTAGAGTAGGTTTATATTTACTTTCAAAATTATTTAATTGGTGAGATTTTGAAGACAGCATTTCCTGTGCTGATTTCATGTTCTCTTGCACTTTGCTTTATCTTTTCCTATGTTTCTCTAAGTATGCTTCCAACAAAAGCTTGGATTAGGAAGAAAATACAAAACATGTTTTGTAACAACAAAATACTCCTGCAGGATATGTAAATAATTAGTCAATGAGAGTGTGTTATGTTTCCAGCACCCAACTGGAATAGCAATTCTTGAGAGAATAGCAATATCAGAACTAGCAATCATGAGATTTTAAAAATATGTTACCTGGTTTTATTTAATAATTCCTTTTGTCAAAACAAGGAACATTTTCCAAGAAAATTAATTAGAAGGGATAAATCAAGTACCATTCAGATAATCCTTGTCTAGTAAATATTAATTGACAGATTAGTATGGGGATGGGGAAAGTGTCTTGCTGTTTAGTCTGTGAAAGGGTATTTAAAGAGGAAATACATTGCCAGTCTGTAAATGGCAACTACAGAGGAAGGTGAGGAAAAGCATCAAAAGAATAGCTATTTTTGTGAAAACCGAATGGGTATAAATTGGCGGTGAATAAGTGGAGGTGGGTATTAGAGGCTGTTCCTAATCTTTAGTTAAGGCGGGCTCTGAAAGAGAAGTCAACCTGCACAGAAAAATAACTTATTAAAACAAGAGTAGGAAACAGCTTTTTTAATCTCATGTGTCCATAATTTTGTTATAATAAGAGCGGCGCTGAACACGGAAGTGTATCTGTGCAATATTGTGACAGCTTTCTAGAATTAAATGATTTGTCCACACTGCAGAGTAATCTTACTCATTTTAGTCTGTAAAAATAACTTTGATACTCTGAGCACAGGGTTTGGTTTTTTTTTCTCCTTTTTTTCCTTTTTTTCCTTCCATATACCTAATTATTTTTCTCAGTATTATTTGTTGCATGTGATTACAAATGACAATTTTTTTGTTAAAATCCCAAACTGACAGTAAAATGCAGGAGGCAAAAGATGCAACCTGCCACATCGTTTTGAGCAAAGGAATGGAAAAAATGAGAACATGTTAACTCGTTTCTTAGTAAATGTAACACTATACTATATCTGCTCATCAAATAACGTTTGTTCTAAAAAAGGTTTTCAGCGAAGTCTGTCAAACAGTTATAAAAATTACTAGACTTGTGATGTTAATAAACTTCTATTTTGTGACAAATCCAATAGGCGCAAATACTTTAAAGGTTATTATTGCTGTAGAGTGGAATAGATCTGCAGCTGTATTTCTTTCTTGTGTCTGTTAGTTGGTAGTTGACATGGACCAATGTGCAAAATAAGGTAAGCTATTAATAACTCGGTAAATGTCTTATGTTGCCAAACAAGGATTTTAAATTATATACTGCTGTGCATGTAGAGGGAATATTTATTTGCAAAGTAAAAAAGATTCAGTATGTTTAAAAGTGTATATTTTCATTTACTGTCAAACTTGTCATGAAGGCGTAATAAACAAATAATTTTTTTATGTAGGTTGGAAGGAAGTTGGTTTTAAGGTGCTCCTGCCTTTAGTAAATGCTGGGGCTGTTTGTTTCTCATGGGTCAGATTAGAAGAAGAAGAATGGAGCATGTTTCATGGGATAGATGTAATTTTTAGTGACGCTCTGTGTTGGCAGCGGGGTGTGGGGGGTGAGATACGGGTAGCCCTGAGACATGGCACGCAGAAACACTCTGCTTTTATGACAGTTCTCCAGAGCTGTCAACTCTGTGATATTCACACCTTGAACTGTATCGTGAGCGTGGCATCAATGTGGATTTGAAACCACTTGCTGTCTCTGCAGCCCCAAACTGGTACCTCAGGACGGGTGTCAGCATCCTGCTTCTGTTTCCACCCACAGCTGCTGGCTGGGGGAGCAGACGGGGCAGGGGAGCCCCTTCCTCTCATGCAGCTAAAAAGGGCTGCCTGGGGGGACCCTCACAAAACCTATCTGTCCCCCGGACCTGGTGGGAAGCAGTGCCCTGCCGTGCTTAGGCACCGTATCTGTGTGCTCCTTGCAGTCCCTGTCTGCTTAGGGCTGCACCCCTGACCCTACGGAGTGGGCACGAGAGTCTGAGAATCTGTGCGCCAAATGCTTTATGGTAGAGGTCCTTTTGTGTGTTTGCAGGGGTCCCTGTGCAGCAGAGAGGGAGGCGAGCCCTGTGGCACGGCCGCCGCAGCAGCCGCTGGTTGCTGCATGCAGGGCAGCGTGCCAGCACAGGGGCTCGCTGGGAAGAAATAGCCTGGCAGATGTCTTTCAAACCGTCCCCCCCCGCCCCCTCCCATTACTACATATAATTTTTAATCATCTCTGATAATGTATTCGGCTGCCCCAGTTTGGGAACTGTGCTTTCTGGTACCCATAAGTGAATGTCTCTTGGCCTGACACATTGAAAATTTAAGCGGTGGTTTCCAGCTGCATGTGCACGTGTTTAATGAAGGTTTTTTTTTTGTTTGTTTGGTGCAGGGCCGTATCTGCAGAAAAGCTGGCAAATCAAAAAAGTCATTCAGTCGAAAGGAAGCTGAAGCAACGTTTAAGAGTTTGGTGAAGACCCATGAAAAATATGGGTGGGTGACCCCGCCCGTCTCTGATGGCTGATGTTAGCTACCTGCACTTAACAAAATGCTGAACAAAAGTACTGTGACATCTCCTCAGTGCTGTACACCACCCATCCTTTTCTACTTCAGCTTCAGTTACATACCATGAATGTCAAGGAGACATCTAAGTTATTTATGAACAGATGTGTTTACAGAGGGAGAGAAAAAAAAATGCTGTGTAGGATTATATTTCAAGAATGGAGAATGGTCATCATTGAAGTCACTTGAGCGGATGCTGAGATTGCGTCATTTGCCCCCATAAAGCCCACATTGTCTTCAGCTTCTTTCCATGACAGCAGCACCAAACAGCAGTACTGGAAAGTCTATCCATTACTGCTCAGTTCATTTAAATGTAAATGAAACAGTTAATATTTAATAGGGAAGCAGTGCATTGCAGGTACATGTTTGCTGTGCTGTTTATCTTTGTCTCCTAGCAGGTCAGCATAACTTGAAGATTTGTCTTTATGTGGAACTGTGGTCTGCTGTGACTAAATTTAGACCTCATTTGTGCTCTATATATGACCTTTAATTCATAAATGAAATGAGAATTAAAATGCTGAAAGGTCCTAGTGTTGAAAAATTATTAAGTGGAATCACCCGACCAGTTACAATGTGCTATCTATGCTGATATTGTGATAATGTGACTGAAATAAACCAGTGCAGTTAGCTGAAGGTTAGGTGGTTTTTTTAAACGCATCCACGTCAGGGCTTGGAGTGGTTGGTGGTAGCAGAACCATTCTTACCTTGCCGGTACCTTCTGCAGTAGCATGAGGCCTGTCAGTTCTTCAAAATGGCAAGACAAATGAATGGAAATGGACAAAGCAACCTTAAAAAAATATCTGCTTAATTTTAAAATGATATGCCAGTAACAGAGTAAGAATTTTCAAGGCAAATGGAACATGGTTTGTAAGATGATTTGCATGACTGGAATTTTCTTTTTATTTTCACTCAATAGACATTGTATGTACTTAGAGCCCAATATCTGAGAAAATCCACTGATGTATATAAATGTCCTATTATTTAATCATTAAGATTTAAGTTCTCTGGTAAACAAATTGAAAAAAACTTTCAAGGGGACTCCATAAAAGCTGAAGGTAATGTTTAGAATGGTACAAGAAAAGCATTAAAAAAATGTGGATTCCAAATGGAAAATCATATTGGACACATGCTGAATAAAATCACCAGTATCGTTTCTGTTGCCTCAGGAATTCAGTCATTTTGGCCAACTTTTGTATTCAGAGTAATGAGTTTTCTGCTGTGAAATTCTAGGCATCTTATATCTGTTGTGGTGATACTGTAATTAAAAGGAGGACTGTATTGATTGTAAGACTAACTTAGGAGGTGGGGAGAAGGTATGTGTTTGAAAACCCTTTCCGTTCTGTGGCTAACACAGGACCAGATTGAAATGGTTGACCAGCTTCTGTATTACAGCAACAATGGACATTGTACAAAGAGATTTGGGGTTTGGAGTTTGATTTAAAACTACGTAAAGAAGAACAAAAGAGTAATGGAGGACAAAGGAGTTTGATCACAAGCAAAGAAGCAGCACAGCAGATATTTGTGCAAAAACACTGCTCAGTTTATCTATAGATGCTGTGCCAGTGTAGCTGTTTGTCAGGTAGATAGGGAGAAAAATAATCAAAACCTTCACCAAAATAGTTACACGGGTCAGAGCCACTTAGTTTTGTGGACATGGCTGATTTCCTACAGTTCCCTTCATCTCCACAGCTGCCTCTTCTCTTTCTTCTTTGACCATTTGTGGTACCCCCCTGGTGTGTGTTATCTCAATTATAAATGGAAATGCTTTGTACCACAAATCTGCACCAATCTTTGTGTGGATTATCTCACCCTGCTTTAATTGGAGATGATGCTGTAATCAACATATATATACTTCTCCCCTCAAACTGTATCAATTCTGTGTCTCCAGCAGCAGAATGACATTTCAAATAGTTTGTTTATCAGTTTTATAAACATTTTCTTGCTCTCCTTTATGAAAGAGGAAATAGTACGTTTAGTTAAGCATTAAATAATTTGCAATCCCTAGTGCAATCCCTGAGAACATACGGAAGGATCTAGCACTGGGAAGTGTAAGGTTTATTTCACTTTGGAAAAGCTCTTCCCTCATCAGCACAGTAAAATTACATTAAAAGCAGCGTGAAGGTGTGGTAAGTCTTGGGGGGGGGTATTTCTTTCTCTGCTGTTTTTAACCTGCCTCTTTTTTTCTGTCAGTGGGTTATTTTAAATCTTCCTGAGAACTGTATCTCTAATATTTAATTAAAGGGTTAGCTAAAAGGAACATAGTGGGTGGATTGCTACCACTTTCCTCAAACCTACTTATTATATGTCGTCTTCAGTGTGCTTTAAATAGTTACAGCAAACATCGTCGCTAAAAATCATAGTTACTTTCTAGCTGTAGGAGGTTCTCTGTATCACTCAGTCTTGGAGCAGTAGGAGAGGCAAATCAGAAAGTCTGTGGAGTGCTTTGAAGCTGTAGCAGAAGGGGAGCAGAAGCACATGTGATAAGCTGCAGCAACAAACTGTGTAAAGAAAAAAGAGTTACACTGCATGAACTAGGGCAGGATGAAGTTCCTGCCACACCAAAAATAAGACTGCTCCTATTGAGGAGACAGTTTATAGCAGGAGCAGCCTGTGCTGGGGGAAATGCAGGAAAAAGGGGACAGCAGGGAGCACAGAAGCATTGTGCTGCTCACCAAGGAGTAGGGAAGGTAGCTGGGAATGTAGTTAATTAAGAGATTTAGAAATAAGGTTGGTCTATTTTAGGGAAAATTAGTTCATTGTTTTTACCTAGCTTTATGCTGGATAGGTTCTACTTTCTCTGCAACAGACAAGCCTAAAAAGAGTGAATGAGAAAATAGGGAAGGGAAAGGTGTGTGAGAGGAAGGAAGAGAGCAAGACCTGAGAGAGAGAAGTCTGGTCTGGGAAGGATATAACTCGGCGGCTAACACACAGGATAAAAAAAACCTGATGCTGGAAGGGTATAAAACAAGGGATCAAAGGCAAACAGCACAGTACCAGAAACAGCAACAAGAAGGGCTGAAGGACAGCAGTTTAGATGGGATCTGCTGCAGGAGCTGATTGCAGAGCTGCTCTAGGTGCCTTTCTGTTGAGGGAGCTTCAGTGAAAAAGATCCTACAATGTCCTTTTTGTTTGTATCCTAGAAAGTGGTATGTGCTTCGTCCTTGTTCTGTCCTCCTTCTTGCAGCTGAGAAGGATGTTAAGATTTCGAGCTGTGGCGTGGAAATCCAATCAGGCCATCGCCTTACTTCTGTGACTGAGAAATAAAGCCAAGGGTCATTCCCAGATCCCAAACTTGAGGAGGCCAAAATAAAAATAGATTGGCCAGTCATCTGCTTTGTCAAAGTTTCTCAATATCAAAGAAGTGAGAGGATTTTTTTTTTTTTTGCGGACAGTAAACGTCACTATTTCCCCTTTATTCAGTCAAAAATATCCTTAGAACTTCTTGTAAAATTAGCAGTCAGCACAGGTCCTCCAGCTCTCATTAGACCAATTTTACCAGGAATATTATCTTCCATCTCCTGTCCCCAGAACAGATGATTAATTTGAAACTAGCATCTAGGGGTGTGTGAAGTTGTATTAGGAAGTTACTTCCTGGCTTTTTTAGAATATGTCCTTTTGGAGGACCTCCTTCGAGTCTGAAAAAGCCACTTGACTGAATACAGGCGTTGAACGAAGAAAGCATATGATAAAGGAAGAAAGCTGTCTCTGAATACCTAAACGCTGGAAGATCTCCACAGAGAACAGAACTGATGATTTATGTGGAATGTGTTTGTGTTTTTAGAAATTGGTCCTAAAAGGTCAACAATCAAAAACTCAGCAGTCAAAGACCTCTTGAACTTGCCTTGTTTTCTTTCCCAAAGGCAGGGCATCTCCTTCATTCCAGCCTAAACTTCAGTCCCAAGTCCAAAGAAAGATATTAGGTATGGTCTATTTATTTGGTGCTGGGACAATGTATTATATAAGAAAAGATTCACCTCATTCTCCTCGTCCAAAGCAGTACATAAGATCCTAGAATGGACCTTCCTGCAAAAATGGCAAGGTTGAGACAAAGCCTTCCTGGTATAACAAATATATTTGATATGACCATGTAATATACATACTTTTAGAAAACTCGTTTAGAAAGACGTTCAGAGTCACAGCTGCCAAGCAGTGATGGCTGTGATGGCCAGTGCTGTGATGTGTGTGTACTGTCCATTTCACAGGAACTTGCAGTAGAGTGAAATCTGTTCTTGATAGGCTGACTGTACGGAGAAAATAATGTAGAACTAACTGGCATTTGGGATATAAATCTCAGGGTTTTCTTTGACACATTTTACTCTTTTTTTCCCCCCAAGATTTTCATGCACAGTGTCTTTGTTTTACACTAGCGTTACAGCCAGCATGGTTATTTACATTACACCAATGAGGTGGTCAATTATGAACACACTTCTTGTTGATGAAGTTTTTAGAGGGTAACTGTCTTCCAGCTGAGTGCCTGGATGTGGAACTTGGCTGAGGTGCTGAGGATTTACTTTTTAGCATTACACGGGCAGATGCGATGCATGCTTAGGCATCTGAAAGCTTAGCTGAAATTACATGGGGAAGAATCCGCATAGAGTCACTGTGAAAGGTTTGTCTCTTCCATGCAGTAGCTAACTTCTGGTGAAGAAGGTTCCTCTCAAACTGTACTCTGAACTATACAAACAGAATTAAGTAGGCCAACCTGCTGGTACAATGTAATTTTCCAGTTATGTATCCCCTCCCTGACAAGCACCAACCTATATTAAATAGTCTGCTACAGACGTCACATTTCAGGAGATGACAGTCAGTAGAGATGCTGAAGAAAAACTTGTGTGTATGTATCTCCTCCGGCCCTGCTGGGGCATTCCCAGAGGGAAGATGCAGCCCTGATCTAAGCGAATGAGAGACCAAGAGGGCTGTGCACATGCACTAAGAGCGTGTGCTGCCCTGCAAAGTGCCAGCTGTGGGAAGCTGGGAGCAACAAGTCTGAGCTTAACCAGGCAATGCGCATCCGGGCTTGTATTAGTGTACTGATCTTGCAAATACTTTACAAATACGTGTATTACTTGGATTGAGTCAAAGGGTTTGGTACATCTCTGACCTGAGTTCAGATTTGCAGAGCAGATGGGTTACTAAATACACACTGGAGGTTTTCATGTAAGTTAGTGACACATTTAAAGTTTTGCTTTGCTCACTCCAAAGAATAAAAAGTGGCTGTCAAACTAGGTCTGAGGACAGATAGGTTGAAAGTGAGTCACCCGCTATTATCAGCACAGCTGCACTGGAGAGGTCGTTCCATTTGTACATCACAGGGTAGAGGTGAGGTGCTGCAGCCAGAGCAGCCAGTAGGACATTGCAAGAAGTTCTAAAGACAGCTTGCCTCTTTCTGCTCCCCCAACCCCATATTATTGACTACTTAATTGAAACCTCTTAACTGTACATTGCTCTGCTTTGTAAATTTTACCCCCTTTTGTATCACTTCAAAGTTTTACTGATATGCTAAGGAAAGCTTAAAACAAGTCAAGTAAATTTGGATTTAAAACCTGCATTTTAGTCTAGAAGCATCCAACTGCCATGCTGACACCTGTCAAATTTCACCAACAGCTTCCTCACACTAGTAAGTCTTGGACAAATCACTGATGACAGTAATTAACATAAAAATAGAAACTGTGTTATCTGGATGTTTAACTTAGTCTTCCTCGATTGCTTTGTCTTTTGGTTTGATTGACTTCAGAAAAGAATGTCAAGCTAACAGCAGTGAAACTGTCATAGTGTTGTTTATTTATAACAGTTCCTTTTGTTCATGCTGCTAAATAAGGTGGCAATAAATATTCATTGAAGTCGTGTTTCGCCAAATGGAAATTCAGAGATAACTCCTCACTCTCTGAAAACCTTGCATTTATACTGAATGTTTGCCACCACACTTAGCATTTATTATTTTTTCCAGTCAAATATTCTTCTGTTTTCTTATTCAGGGACCTCATGTGTTTTAAATTATTTGTGGTTTACTAACAGAAATATTTGAAGTATGTTGCAGGTCCTCTTGGCAAAATCAGTGAAATGTAACTGAGCAAAAGCTAATTGTCTGTGTGATTTAGAGGAGGTCTTCACTTGCTATTAAATACTTCACTTGCATTAACAAGATCTGTAGACTTTTACTAAAGATCTCCCTTCTGAAGTTCCTCAACAAAACCAAGACTTCAAATTCAGCACAAAATCCATGCTGACATGGATTAACATGCATCTTGGCGATGAAAGCAGGTCATCCTTAAGAGAAATTGAAACCATCTCATCATTTATGCCAGCATTGTTTAGTTCTGAGAACGTGTGATAACAGTACAAACACAGGTAATGCCTTATACTGGGTGAGGTTGTTCTTATTATTTAATTTTTACATAAATATAATTTTATAATGTATTAATAGAATTTATTATAATCCCACCAAACTGGGAGGAGTGATCGATATCCTGGAAGGCAGGGCTCATGTTCAGATGGGACTGGACAAGCTGAAGGAATGAGCCAACAGGAACTTCATGAAGTTTGTCAATGACAGATGCTAAGCCCTGTACTTTTGAGTGAAGCCACCCAATTCAGTGCAGGCTAGGGGATGTCTGGCTATCTCACAGCTCTTCAGGAAAGGACTTGGAGGCCTGGGTGGACAGCAGATTTACAAGGGATCAACATGTGCCCTTGTCTTAGTGAAGACTAGCCATATACTGGGCTGCACTGTCAAAAGCATAGCCAGCTGGTCAAAGAAAGCAATTCTTTTCCTCTATTCATCACTTGTGAGTTGTGGAGTACTGTGTCCAGTTTTGGCCTCCTAGAACACGGCACTTTTTTGACAAATGGGAGGGAATCCAGTGGAGGGGCACCCAGATGGTTAGGGGTCTGGAGCCTGCGATGTGAAGGAAGAGGATGAGAGAGTAGGTTCTGCTCAGCCTGGGAAAGGAAGGCTAAGAAGGGGCTGACTGCAGTCTTCCACTACCTGGAAAGGGATTAGAGAGAAGATGGAGCCATACTCTTCTCTGAGATGAAGAGCCAAAGAGAAAGAGACAGCAGACACAAGTGGTAGCAAGCAAAGTCCCAGCTGGATGGAGGGAAGAACCTCTTCACCACACAAACGGGCAAGCATTCGAGTAAGTTGCCCAGAAATAATAGAATCTCCATCATGGGAGATTTTTGGGACTTAATTGGATAATGCCCTGAGTAACCTGATCTAGCGTTGGTATTAGCCCTGCTTGGAGCAGGAGTTTGGACCAGAGATCTCCATAGGTCTCTTCGAAACTAAATGTTTCTCTGATTCCATTATATTATTTATATTATAATTTTGCTATTCAGAGTTATTGGGAAAAAAAATTTCATGGCCAAAACTATGCCTGCTTCATAAAGCTGCTAACCTCCAAGAAGGGCCAGCTGGTCATGACTCTGTACTTAGTGTAAAGCACCCCCTTCCACACACCCTATGCTCTAACTTAACTGCATGGATATAGGTGTATAAAGTTGTGCAAACACCTGTTGAATGTGTCACTAATTAGCATATCCATACAAAAATTTTTGCATACATACATCAGCTACCAGTCCACTGTTAGAAATATTTTCCATGTAAATAGCTGTTTTGAGAGAACTTTTAATTCTGTTTTCCCTGAAGAACTTTAAGCTTAACAGGTTTTTCATGTTGTCTGTTTTCCTGCAATGCAAGATTGAAAACCACTTCCCTCAGTAGAGACAACAGGAAGGAAACCACATAAAGCAAGTGTGGAGCTTACAGATGAGATCTTCTGTGGGAAAATTCTCTAAATTCTGGAAAGCAAGTTACTGTAATTGAAGTTGTCTCACATTGCAAGGCTTTCACGATTGCTAAGGTGAGCTATTCTTGAATTCTTAGGGCCAAAGCCCCAGCTGTCCATCTTGGTCTGGCTTTACCTGCATCCTATAAACATTCTGCAAATTAACATGTGGGGCAAAAAGGATTTTTTTGTGCAATGGCATTTCCGACAGGGACTGTCACCTGGAATGTACCACAGTACAGTTCATCTGCGTGCAGTTGATGTCCCCATTCTGCTGCACAACAGATCCCAATCTGGTCAATACAAATACTTCCCCATCCATCTTGTAGAGTGTAAGGACCTGGGTTTGTCTTTCCTTCCCTGCTCCCTGGTTTGCTTTGCATCACTGTTCCTGCATAGGAAAGCCTTCTCTGCACTTATTTTGACCCCATTTCTGAGATAAAGTTGTGTTGTCAAGTACCCCTCCCTCAGAGCACTTGGAAAAACAAAGGGATCGAACAAAGGACTGATGTATTCAAAGAGAGTAGCCCTAGAGCACAGCTGTTAACATTGCAACAGTGAACAGTGTTGTGATTCAGCTGTTTATCCTCTGCACGGTGCAAAATGGGGTAATGCTGGAAATGCAGTTGATTTGAATGTTAAGCATTGCAAGAGCAGTTTTGCTGATTTCAGTGAGTACAAGTGGTGCCTAGCCTTTACAGGGTCTCTTGCAAACAAGGTATATCTATGTTCAGTTGCCTGTCACCAAGCAGAAAAAAATCCGACTCTGGGCTTGTCCTTCTGGACAGTTACTCGACAGGCACTCAGTTATTCTTGATGTATTTTTAGTTCTTTATATGTATTTTTATGTTATATATACACATATATATGTATATGCATGTATCTCTGTGTGTGTGTATATATATGTGTATATAAAATATATATATACCGGGGAAACTTGGACCCAAATCAAGACCAAAGCTGAAACACACTGTTCTGGTATTCTTTCCACCATAACACCCATAAGGCTTTCAGACCTGGAGCATAACTACATATATATCTTCTGCAGCACTTGGGTTATAAATGGCAAGTTACCTCAAGGCCATTTCTCCTCCTCTTTCTGTACTGGCAGTAACAAATTCAAAGGTTCCTGCCCATTGGAAGTGACCTGAAGAGAGAATGCATTTCTTGACATGAATTTCTCTGACAGATGACATGATCCGCTTGCTAGTTGGAGCTATCTACTCTACAATTCATACACTAGCTCTCAGGAGACAGCTGGACATTGCGCGTTAATACCCATGATAAATTCTTTATGGAAAAAGCAGAAACATAACTAGGTGAACTGGGGTATGAGGGGTGATGATCCACCATGGTGAAATGGGCAAAGGAGGAGTCAGAAACAGTCTCCACCAGTACACCTGGTGGCCATAAATTAATGTAGGTAACCNGCACGGTGCAAAATGGGGTAATGCTGGAAATGCAGTTGATTTGAATGTTAAGCATTGCAAGAGCAGTTTTGCTGATTTCAGTGAGTACAAGTGGTGCCTAGCCTTTACAGGGTCTCTTGCAAACAAGGTATATCTATGTTCAGTTGCCTGTCACCAAGCAGAAAAAAATCCGACTCTGGGCTTGTCCTTCTGGACAGTTACTCGACAGGCACTCAGTTATTCTTGATGTATTTTTAGTTCTTTATATGTATTTTTATGTTATATATACACATATATATGTATATGCATGTATCTCTGTGTGTGTGTATATATATGTGTATATAAAATATATATATACCGGGGAAACTTGGACCCAAATCAAGACCAAAGCTGAAACACACTGTTCTGGTATTCTTTCCACCATAACACCCATAAGGCTTTCAGACCTGGAGCATAACTACATATATATCTTCTGCAGCACTTGGGTTATAAATGGCAAGTTACCTCAAGGCCATTTCTCCTCCTCTTTCTGTACTGGCAGTAACAAATTCAAAGGTTCCTGCCCATTGGAAGTGACCTGAAGAGAGAATGCATTTCTTGACATGAATTTCTCTGACAGATGACATGATCCGCTTGCTAGTTGGAGCTATCTACTCTACAATTCATACACTAGCTCTCAGGAGACAGCTGGACATTGCGCGTTAATACCCATGATAAATTCTTTATGGAAAAAGCAGAAACATAACTAGGTGAACTGGGGTATGAGGGGTGATGATCCACCATGGTGAAATGGGCAAAGGAGGAGTCAGAAACAGTCTCCACCAGTACACCTGGTGGCCATAAATTAATGTAGGTAACCATGGTCCTGGAAGAACTTAGGAGTTCTTTGGAAGGAAGAGAAGAAGTTATTGCAAGCTCCTGAAGGAGAAGTTTTTGAAATCTTCTTTTGACCTAGAAGATCATAAACTCCTGTCAGTAAAGAAATCCAAACTGGGAAGGATGAGAAATGAGAGGGTGCCTAGAAATTTGAAAGACTACCTCTTTCTCCTACATTACTTCACATGCCCGGAGCAGCCATTCAGTTAAATATACCTTTCCACCTTCCCAGTGTTTTCCCAAGAGATCTGGGGATCATACCCAAGGGGCTTTGTACTGGCACCACCATGGGCCAGCTTGGACTCCTTTTAAACAAAAAGGTGCAAGTGATAGTAGGACGGAAAGCACCGATGTTTGTGTGTTCCCTCTGTCCTCAGCTAGCAGGCATCTGTAACTTGGATGACTCATATCTACTTTGCAGAGCTATACCTGATTTGATATGTTTTTAGGTAAGTTTTTTGCAACGTACCAGCTGGAAAGAAAGTGGGAAGCTGTCAGTGTAACAAATAAATTGAAGTGTGTGCTTAGCTTAACGAGTACAAATAAACATTGCTGTTGCCTTTGTGTGGTTTAAAGTTATGATCTGCTGGATCAGAGCAATAGCAACAGTTATCTCCTGTTAGAGCTACTGTATGAATCCAAGAATCGACAGCCCCAGTTTATAGCCTGGTCATGTCATCTCTGTCATTGATATTAATTTCAAGAAATAAATTTGCTCTTCAGGTGGTCTGAGATTTTGTCACATGACATGTAACAATAGCTGTAATAGAACAAGAGAAATTGAAGCAGCATTTTATTTCCCAGCACCTACATCCCTTTGTCCCTTTGTCCTCTAATACTGATGCTGTAAAACAAATTATAAAAGATTAAGTATACTCATTAACTTATGAAGTTAAACATCAGGCATATCCAGCTTCAACAGGGTAAAGCACCAAAGTTTTTTTCAATGTTTGGCCCAATTTTTCTTCATGTAAGAAAAACAGGAAAATGCTAGGACCTCCTTGTTTCCAGCTGAAAAATGTCTTCAAAGGTTCCTTAGTAATGTCCCTAACTTCTTACAGGTTTGCACTAAGAGCAAACAGTCTTTTTGAAGCAGAACCCCCTGCCACTGTTCGTTGCTTCCAGCTCCTACAGACCCGTCCTGCCTTTGGTTCCCAGACTCACCCAAACCAGGGATATCATTGCTCAGTGGGTGACAACACTGGCACAGTTTAGTCAACATCAGTAATGTAAGAGATTATCCTCTTTGATTCAAGCAACTAGTCAAAATGTAATCCTTTTTAGGCATTATTTCAATTGCATTAAATTAAATTATTTCAATCTGGAAGAGAAGCATTTAGGTATCTCTGATAGAGTCCGCCCATAGGTAAGAAAATACAAAGCCTTACCTTCTTGACCTCAGGAGGGAATAAGCAATAGGAGGCTGTTTTTTATTTCACAGCTGCTTAACCAGAGACATCTCTTTGTCTACAGGCTACATTGAAAAGATTGATTTTTTTCTTCCCTGTTTTTTCCTTGGCTTCTCCAACTGAATAATTTGCTGCTGTGTAATGGATAAACCTGCCAGATTCCTAGCAGTGGGGTAGAAATGGAGGGAGGAGACTAGGGTAGGGTAAAGGGAGAGGAAAGGAAAACAAAGTTAACACCAAGCAACCAGGAAAGGTGTTACTAATCTAGCCAAAGGGAGCATATTCAGAAGATCAGCTGACAAGAAACTGAACTCAGCTGAGACAGTCAACCACCTTCATGTCACTCCTTCTGTACTCTCACTGTTTGCCACTTTTCATCAGGCAAACATCCATTGAAGAGACTCACGCAATTAAATCTCAGCTCATAGGAAATACCTTGCCCTCCCTTTATACACCAGCCTCTTCCTTCCTGAGTATTGTAACACTTCAGATTGAATCTGAGAAATTACTTAAAATAAAGTTTTACCTTGTCATCCATTTTCAGAGAAAAATGTAATTAAAAAAAAAAAGCCATCCATTTTATCAGCACTAGTCAGAAGCATACTTTTTTACTCAAAATAACTCTTTACTTAGTGTAAAGGGACCCAATTGTTTCACAAAGAGGGAAGTGGCATTGTGGAAATCACTAACTGTTAATTGTGGACTTCAGTGGGACCCGTGTATCATTTGGAAGATATGATGGCTTCTCCAGATTGCTCAGAATGCCACAGAGATGAGTGTGGGACTGAAGGATGCCAGAAGGCACCTGCACTGCCTCAGAGCTGTGCATACCCTCAGGGAGCAACTGTAAAGGATGGTAATCATAGAATGGTTTGGGTTGGAAAGGACTCTTAAAAGTCATCTAGTCCAACCCCTCACCCTGCAGGGACATCTTCAACTAGGCCAGGTTGCTCTGAACCTCACCCAACCTGACCTTGAATGTTTCTGGGGATGGGGCATCTACCACCTATCTGGGCAACCTTGGCCAGTGTTTTGCCACCCTCATTGCAGAAAAATTTCTTCCTTATACCTAGTCTAAACCTGCCCTCTTTCAGCTTAAAACCATTATCCCTTGTCCTATCACAACACTCCCTGATAAAGAGTGCCTCCCCATCTCTCCTGTAGGCCCCCTCCAAGTACTGGAAGGCCACTACAAGGTCTCCCCAGACCCTTGTTTTCTCCAGTCTGAACAACCCCAATTCTTTCAGCCTGTCCTCATAGGGGAGGTGCTCCAGCCCTCTGATCATCTTCGTGGCCCTCCTCTGGACCCACTCCAACAGGTCCATGTCTTTCCTGTGCTGTGAACTCCAGAGCTGGATGCAGTACTGCAGGTGGGGTCTCACAAGAGCAGAGTAGAGGGGGAGAATCGCCTTCGACCTGCTGGTCATGCTGCTTTTGATGCAGCCCAGGACACGGTTGGCTTTCTGGGCTGCGAGCACATGCTGGGCCATGTTCAGCTTTTCATTCACTGAATCTCCACAGTTTGCAGTGAGATCTGATTTTGTCTGTTGCCTCACCTGATCTCACTGGGAACTTCAACGTGCTCAAAGCTGATTAAAAAGGAATCTTAGTTTTTGTGTTTTTATGTGTGGGGCAGCTTTGGCTAGTTGGTAACTTTATTGCCAGGGCATTTGAAGACTCTGAACATGCTGCACAAACATACAGGTTTTCCTAAAGAATGCCTGACGATATTTATGTATTATATCTCATAATCCTTCAATATTACTTGCAATTCCATTCTGTGTTCATGACATGCAATAAAAACAACTGTTTTATCTTCTGCGAGGCAAGATTTGAAACAGACATCTGGTTTGTATTTTTGATATAATATAGAAATGTTAAGATCAGTACAAATGAATTGTCCAGCTAGATGAGGCAGTCATCTAATTCTGTATCCTGATGGCTCAGAGGGGAGTGTCAGACTCTTGTCCTGGGGATCAGAATGATTCAGGCTGGAATGGAGGAGATGATCTTGTTCAACTGCTTGCTCCAAAAAAGGCCAACTTCAAGGTAAGATCAGGTTGCTTAGGGCATTTTCCGCCTGAGTCCTAGATATCTCATGAGGTGAACATCCCACCTCCTCTCTGGGCAGCCTGTTCCAGTGCTCAGTCCCCCTCTGGGAGATTCACTTGTTCCACCTGTCCAACTAGTATTGTGGCTGCTGGCTTGTCTTCTTTCGCGAGCACCTCTGAGAGGAGCCTGCATTTGTGAGAAGCAAACAAGACGAGTTAAAAAAAAGATAAAAGGATTGTTGCATCTTCCCAGTTTGTGTTTCAAAGTGACATCTCAGTGTTTTATCTGCCTGGAATCGCTCATCAAGCAGAGGTCTCCCCTGGGCTGTGTACAGGCAACCAGATCTCACCACCATGTTGGTGTTCTCCATCTAAAATTCAAGAAAGTGTTTGAAGAGTTTAATCTTTTCTGTCCGGTGCTCTTTCCTTTGTGTTCACTATGGAGGGCCATTAATCATGGTACCTTCCATTTACTTGTCTTTCTTTTATTAGGTTCTTCATTTGACTTGCCTTGTAATATTCTCAGGTTTTAACTAAAACAAACAGCCATGTAGCCTCCACAGATTTTGCTAATTCACTGTTCACATCCTCTTTACAAATTTCCAAGTATTTAATATGTTATGCAGATCAACTTTTAAAGCTTAATGTTTTGAAACATTTAGATGTTTCTAATCTTTGCCATAATGAAAATTGATTTCTCAGTCCTACTCACTTTTCTGTATCATGGCCAGATTTGTAGCCATGAGAAGATTCTGCATTTTTACAGATGCTAAGAAAGGACTTCCTCAAAGGTTTTTGAATGACTAATTACATTGTGGTGTCCTTCATCTGTTCTTTTACATTTTTTTTAATTCTAATGATCCGTTAAACCTATTTGCCATCTACAGGCACAAGGTTTACTGGCTCTTGATTCTCTGGATCACCCAGAAAGCTTTTTTTTTAATCTGAAAAAAAAAAACAGAACAAAACAGACACTCGGCATTTTTCATATCCATAACCCTCTGGCACAAAATCAGTTTCACTGAGAAATAAATTTTTTAATATGTAATGTATATAATTTTATACATTATGTAATACGTATTTATATAGATAGTTTAATGCAATATATGCAAATGTGTCTAGGTAAACTGTTTATATTATAAAACATATAAAACATAATAAATCATGTGATACTATGTTATTATGTAATTTAATAGCATATAATGTGTGAATAGATAATTATATTAACATATGCATCTATTATATGCAATGAGTATAAATATATAACAATATACATATAGGGTATATAGTGTATATAATTTATGATATAGAATACATATAGTTTATAAGTAATAAGTAAAGTAATAAGTAAAGTATAAGTAATAAGTAAATTTTTTAAATAATGTATTTAAAATATAAGTGAAACATAAGTATCATAAATTTAAAACAATAAAATTAAATGTAGTGTATCTGTTTAATAAGCATTGAACATAGAGTATGCATTAATATTTATGATGTGTTATATAACACTATAGATGTGTTACTATAACACAATGTTGGTTGCAGCTCTTTAGTGTCAGGCTTATGTCCTTTCCAAGGTCTCGAACATACACCAAGTGGGCCTATTGGATCAGGCTACTCTTTTACATGCCACTTTGCTTTGGTACCTCCTCCTTTGTTCATCAGTTTGTTCTGGTACTTCCTGTCCTCATAAGACTTCATCATTGCTCCCAAGCCCAGAACTGGCATATCTTCAACATTGTCTGCAGAGGTAGTTGCTATTAAGAAATCATGCAGCTTGCTAGCGATGCCCTTAATTGCTCCCTTTAAGCACTCAAGAAATCAGCTCTTGCATGGACACATTTCCCTCAGGAGCTGGAACCACTGAGTGCATCAGTGCTGAAATGTGCTGCTCACTCCCGGAAAGCTGCCAGTTTAGTGCTGTGCAGATGCACAATGCCCCAGGTGCATCTTTTTATTTTAAAATTGGATATTTGATCTTCAGAATCCTTCTAACATTCCTCTCATCCACAGCCAGCTGCAGTTTCTTCATTTGCTTACTGTTCCAAAAGTTGCAGGATTCCTTTTTCTCCCAGCGACCTTCCCCAGCTTCCCAAGTTTCTCCCAGTGCTTATTCTTTGCCCTCCAACTTCCCATCCAGTTCATCACTTCTCCCTGAAGCTATTTCTCCCTTGCAGCCTCCCTAGGGACTCACAGCTCATTTCACTTCCCTGCTAGGAACCACAGAGTGGTTCCTGAATGGACACGTCTGCATGAGAAGAGGCAGGCACAGCATTTAAGAGCATATTCATCAGGCCAAACAAGCTTTTCCCTTACAGGAAACAAGCCTCTTGTGGGAGGAAGCAGCTTTTATTTGGTGTTTGCAGTGGTTCTGCTCACCCACCTCTGAGCAAGCATCGCTCATGCACACCTCTCCGCTCTGCAGCACTTCTTGGACATCCTGGGCTCTTGCAGACCCATCCTATTTCCTTCAGGGGTGCGGGGAGACAGTGGTTTTGAACAGTTTGTTGAACAAGGTCACCCCCTCCAAAGAATATTTATATAACGAGAGCTTATGGGCCTGTCATCATGAGCTGCATATGCCTCAGTTTCCTCTGACAGGTTGTTTCTGGGCCATCTCCTACATGTGCCATATGCAAGAGCAATTTGTGTCTGGTAGCACATCTTCCACACATAAGGGAGCGAGCAGCTCTAGAGCTAGGGCAAATCTTCCTATTTGTGATCTTCAAGCTCAGTCAGGAGTCTGGAGGCGAATACAGTGGATTTCCAATATTTTCCATGATGCATTTGTTAGACTCCTGTCCCCAGACCTCGCTTAGAAACAATAGCTGACAGCTTTGCTTGCTGCCACCAGCCATAAATTGACATGTTGTCCATACCAGCTGTTTGAGACTTTTAACTTCCCTTTATGATCAGGATCTGCTATTTGTTTTTGCACAGCAAGGCCCCTCCATTGGCAGTTTTAGCAGTTAGCTGACAAAACCATACATTCATGTAAATCTCTGTACATTCTTGCTGTAAAGCAATGGTAATGTGTTGGTAATCATTGCAGTCATTTCCTACTGAAACCTCTCTGTTCTCCCACATACTGTCCTTTTTTTTTTTTTTTTTTTTTTGGGCGTTTTGCCTAATGCCTTCCTTACAAGAGCGGGTGAGCACTGGAGCAGTTGCCCAGAGAGGCAGTGGACCCTCTGCACTGGGACATTCCCAAGACCCACCTGGACCCTGAGCAACCAGCTCCAGCCTTGAAGCCAGCCCGTCATGCTGCCAGCAGCTGCACCACGCAGCCTCTTCAAGTCCCTTCCAACCCAACTTGTTCTACTGATTCCACAATCCTGCGTTCTCAGTTTAGTGGACAAAGTCGATTTGAAACACAGCCTTGTTTGCCTCAGAGCACAGCCTGGAAATTAATCTAGAGAGATGGAAAATTACATCAGCTTTTTGTAGCCACTAGGCATGCTACAAACAATATATCAGGGAAAATACTCTGTTTCATGATGTTTACCTTTTCAGATCAAATCTGATTTAACGTGCTTTTCTATGAACTTAAAGAAAGAACTGGGCCAAGTTTGGCTCTCCTTTCAATGTAGTTCACAAAGGTCAACAGCATTACCCTGTTATTGCTGTGCTGTACCAAGACAGACTAGAGTACAAAATGTTAACGTTCTGCCCTGTGCTTAGATGCCTCAGAAAAAAAATATTTTTCACCATTAGTATTACATTATCCCTCTTATTTCTTCTCAGAAGGAACAGCACAGTCTCTGTAACAGCATGATCAGATAATTCATATTATTTTAACCCTGCAAACCCTTTTGTATGACATCAATTCTTAATAAAGCTTGTCACAGGAAACATTAAAGAGTTAATTCTTATTTGAGGGTTTTGAGTGAGGTATTATCGGAGTTTTCCTGAACAGTGGATGTGGATTCAAATCCTATTTGGATGTGAAAAGCAGAATAACCGGATTCTCCATAGGAAGCAAATAAACTGTCAGTTGTGATGACTGCTTTTGTTATTTGACACACTTCTTCTAGGTTTTTTCTTTAGCTCACCTTTTTTTTTTTTTTTCTTTTTCCCCTAGTGTAAGGCATACCAGTGTTGCTTGAAAAGGCTTTTCTAAAAAAAAAAAAAAAAATTTTTTTTTGTCAGAAAAGAAACACAGATTGCCTGAATTGCTTCCAATATTAGCCAAACACTGAAGTCCCACCCACTGGGAATTAAGATCCAGTTGCTTTAATGTTGTCTCCCATTGTCTTTAGGATGTTCATCAGAAACATCTCCCCGGGACTGCCTGACATCACGTGGGACCTCCTGGAGGCCCATCAGCACATGCATGTATTGCTTCTCTCCACAGACCATTTGTTTTTGAGATGGTCTCATGAGCCATCTAGAACAAAGCATACAACTTGCTTGCTATCAATACCTTCCACCAATATTTCTCCCCTAGAGAGGAACTTCCCAGCCTCCTTGTAACATACTGTAGTCCCACCAGGCTGTCTTTCCTTTCATGTCGACACTTCCTTTCTGAAATGAAGTATCTGAGAAACTGAATCTCCTGCACACTCTGATTCTACCACATGCCAACTGGCAATGTCTTACATCCCCTCTGGTCAAAGCTCAGGTCTGGGCACAGTCCTGGGGTGGTGCTTGTTTGGGTGGATGGCCATCTCTTGGCTAAAGTTCAAGGGCTTTCCTTTGCTGTCTGGTAACCAGATAATCCTGCCGTCATGTCTTTTTTTTTTTTTTTTTTTTTCTTCAGGAAATGAAAATGTCCTAAAATTGCTCAGATCTGCCCTTTCTACCTGAAATTCAGTCACTAGGTACAACTCATCCTCTCCCTCTAGAGACAATGTAACATTTGCAGCTGAACATATAACTTAACGAAAAAAGGAACAATTCAGATCTGTAGATGCCTCACATTACTTGCGTACTGCAGCTTCCTTCAGCTAGGAATGCAGCATTTTGAAACACAGGACACAATTCACCAGCCTTGTACCTTCTGTAATGTTCTTGAAGTAGCAGTATGACCTGGTGATACAAAAAGCCTAGGTGGAGGCTTGTTTCTACCATAGCAATCTAATATTAACAATTTCATCAACAGTTTCAACTCAGTCCTCTTTTATCCTCTGATCTGTGATATAGTTGAATTAACAATAAAGTTATTCCTACTGCATTTTGGCAGATTCCACTGAATTAACTTGAATTACAGTAAGTGAAAAGCAGTAACAATACTTAACTATTGTACATAGTCAGCAGGGGACCCAGTGACTATGTTGTTAAACCATTCGCTCTGGTTAACCCCGAGTTAAACACGTGCACATGCTTCCCTAATTGGTCCGTGCAATACTTCCACATCTGAATAGCCAGAGGGTGTCTGAAGGTGTATTGAGCAGTAGAGTCTCAGAGGGCTGTGACTGAATGTCACAGACGTACATCGCTGAAAGCATTAACCTGGGAAGCAATCCTAGAATCAGAAAAAGACTAAGGTTTGAATCAGCTCTGGAGGTTAGCTGGCCCAACCCTCTGTTCAAAGCAGGGCTGGCTTCCCCGCTAGATCAGCTTGCTCAGGGCCTCACTGAGCCAAGTTTTGAAGATCTCCAAGGATGGAGATCCACCACCTCTCTGGGCAACTCCTCTGCTCAACTCCTCTTGCAGGGAATAATTTTTTCCTCACATCGAACTGGAGTTTCCCTTGCTGCATCTTGTATCCTTTGCTCTAAGTCCCATTACTTTGCCCTGAGAAGTTGCTTTGTCTTTTCTATAGCCACCTGTTTGTTACTGGAAGATAGTAATTAGATCTCACCTACCATTTCTTCTCCAGGCTGAACAAACCAATTTCTCCCAGATTCAAAGCTAGGAAATGATGGGATATGGAAACATATATGAAAAAGTAAGTTTGCTATAAACACCATAAGGTCTGCACCTATGGAAATGACAGGTTTAAAAGCAGAGTACAGACTGACGGAGACTGCAAAACTCAAGGTGGTGTTAAAATGTCCATAGGAGCAATTAAAGTTGCACAAGAAACATAGCGATGTTCAGCTGTTCTTGAAAGTGGGGGGGTTGCTTTCTTTTTGTCTTTGTAAACAGCCATTCAGGAAGAAGGTTTCTACTCATCGTTTCTCTGGATTCATGCTCAAGATCCCGTAGGCACTACGAAATTACTTTACAGAAAACAAGAAGGAGGTTTCTTCAGAAAAGGTGGATATCTGATTATGGGCCACTAACCCCCAGCTCCACCTGTTATCTGTGGGAGAATGTGAAATCTCAAGGAAGTAAGATCTTCTCTGCAGTTCAGAGAGGATTTTCATCAGTGAGACTGGCAACCTGTTGCAGAGAGAGCTGTCAGCACTACAAGGGCCTTACACCCAACGGTGCACACACTCTGCCCCCCTGGCTATGTAGGGGCCTCTTAGCAACAAACCAAACCTATGTCTTCCATCCATCCTTCTGTCATAGTTATCCTTTCAGTTAATTATTTTTTTCTAGGAGGGGGAAGAAGTTGGTTGGACTCAACCCTCCTTGAGATCAGAAAGTCCGTTATCTAAAATCCTAATCTGCAGGTTTAAGAGGATTTCAAGCCAAGGTAGGGAGCCCCCTTCAGAGATCCAGACAGGACCTCAGACAAGGGGATGAGAAGCAATTGGCACTACTGTTTCACTAGTAGTTTGAGCTTGTCCCCAGGAGCAGATCCATTATACACCAACCCAGACAGGAAGACTCAAAGCACTCAAACACTCTTTGCCTGAAGGACATATGTGTGTAGACAGTGGACAAAGCTGGGAGCTTCTGCCTGGTTTTTTTTTTGTTTTTTTTTTTTTTTTTTTTTTTTCCTTCTTTCNGCAGTCATGCCCTTTGGCTCCATTCCCTACTGCAGGCAGAGCTGAGAAACATGTTTTCTGCCTCCATAGCCCGTATTTCTAGAACAATTCACTGGTCCACTGAGTGGAACTCATGAGGCATTCCCGTGAGTTCCAGCCCCTTTCTGCGTTAAGAGGTACCTATTCTGAGTCAGAAAATAAGGTATGTATCTTTGCATTAAGGATGATCTGCACATTAAATATTCTATTTTTAAAAATAATTATTCCAAATAATTTACATTATCAGCATGAGTGTGTCACCACATAAAAAGCCTTTAAGCAATGATTTCTGAATAATCTTTGCTTTTTTTTTTTTATTCAAGAGAACTTTGCACAAAGCTAGATATATCTTGTTCAGTAAATTGGCACATTTTGCACAGCTGCACAGATCTTTTTCTGTCATCAAGAGAAAAGCAATTTGAAAAATTAGAATATGAAAATAAAGTTACAAAACACAGAAGCCCACCAAGAATATTCTAGAATAAATGCAGCAGCATAAACTTCTTGAAATTTATAAGAGTCACGAAGTAGCCAGGGGTTTGAGGGCAGTGATTATTCCCCTCACTGCCTGCAAGGCTGTATCTGCAGTACTGTGTCCAGCGTCGGTCCCCCCATTAGAAGACTTGCCAACCAACAGGAGAGGCCCACCAGGGAAGGCCCACCAAGACGGTTAAGAGGCTGCAGTGTATGACAAATGGGGATGGGAGGAGAGATCTGGGTTTGTGCAGCCTAGAGAAAACACTGTAACAGTTAAAAAACAGCTGCTGAGGACCATCCTTCACCTAGCTCACCTTGAAGCATTTACATTACCCACCACTTGGCTTATAATCTTGTGTACCTGCATCCAGCACCATGGGTGTTACTGAACAATCTCTGTTCCATCCTCCCTTCTCCCCCTTACTTCTGCTTTTTTCTTTAGGTGAAGAAACTAATCAAATACCAATATGTTAGCAAGTGGGTTTAAAAAAAAAAGTATTTAGGAAGTTTTAATTACGCTGGTTGTCATTACATTTGTATTTCTCATTGGGAGATGCTGCCATATTTAATCCAATGCTATAACTTAGTCTTGGGTTCATGATGCTGTTTGCTACCGTGCAGGACCTGGAATTTAATTCCCTGGGAGATTCTGCATTTGTAAAAATTCAGATGGAGAGTGAAGAGTTGAAAATGCAAAGTTTTCTACAGGGTAAAATGGCTTTAAAAATTAACTTTGAATATCTGAAACAGACACTTTTCCCTAACTCCCTCTTTACTGCCCTAGAGAGTCAGCTGAAGATATGAGCAGACAGCAGGACAGTGCAGCAGACCGGCAGTTGGCCAGGGAGACATTCAGACCTACAAGGGCAAGAAACCCTGGTGACACAACATTCAGGGTATCACCTTGTTGCAGAACAAGTTAGTTGCTGAATTTGAAGCCTGAGAAGCCATAGGAAATGGGAGTTTGGGGGGTGGTTCTCAAGAGCCTCCCAGATTTCTAAGTTGAGGAGCCCTGGAAAAGATTAAGGGGCGGCTGCCAGAAATCTGTGTTCCTAACACTTTTTTCCCCTCCACTAAGCTTGTATTTTCCAGAAGAAAAGCATTCTGTGAGAGTATTTTGTGGACTGATATTTAATTTTTTAAATACTGTACTCTCTTTACTGCTTGGTCATCTTGCTCATCAGTATTTTGATGCGAAATTCCTCTCCTATGATCTTGTTGTAATGAAAGAATGAGCTCAGGATCCCTTCAGAGCTGTCAAGCACCTGCAGACTTCCAGAAAACTATTCTGGATGGTATACAATTCAATCAGTAGCTATTGGTTTTGGTCCAGCTACAAAAAATTGTAGAAGGACTTTACAAGACTGAGCAACTGGATAAGAAACCAGCAAATGAAACTCAATACAGATAAAAGTGATTTACGTGGGGAAAAATAATGCTAACATCACATGTAAAACAACAGATTCTCAACTGCTGCTCAGAACATGATAATGAGGTTATGATGGGTAATTCCACTGAAACATGAGCTGGATATTTAGTAGCATTAAAAAACACCAACCAGATGAGGTTGTCTGTAGGACAAACTAGAGAGCATACACTTGCACAAACACCACAGCACCACATGTGCAGTTCTGGTTCTCCCACCTGGAAAAGGACATAAAAAACAGGAAAAGTTCAGAAACATTAAGATGATGAAAGGTTTGGAGTAGTCTCCATACAGGGAACGTGAAGTAATCTAGGACTCTTCAGCTTGGAAAAAAAAAAAAGATGACTGGTAAGGGATATGTCAAGAAGACAGTAAAATCACAAGTGTCCTAAAGAAACTAGTCAGCGATCAGCTGCTTGTTGTCTCTTCCAATGCAAGAAGTGGGGATCATTGAACAAAACTATTAGGAGCCAAAGTAACCAAAAAGGAGGTAATACTACACACAACAGATGGGATCTGGGGGGTCCTTGGCACAGGATGTTATGAGTGCTAAAAGTTCACGTGGTCTCAGGAAGCGATTGGCAAATTAATGGAGGAGAAATATACAAAGGACCATTTAAACCAAAGACATAATCTCTGGTCCAAGAAATCTCTGGAGTCTGGGAGATCATTCTGGGAAAGGATCATTGTATGTCTGCCCTGTAAGAACTGTAAGAATTGTTTTGGCCGCTGTTCACATTGGCTTCCCGTTTAGGAACAGGAAAAAGTCCATTGCCAACACACCTGAAAGCCTTTGAGCTACACAAAGAGCAAACTGGGGAAGAATCAATAATATCAAGGGATGACAAATGGAAAATGGGAGTGGAAGACACAAAGCATCAGAAATACAAAGAGGTATACAGGTGAGGCAGGAGTGTACAGGCACGTTCCCAAGGGATGGTTCGGTGACAGAGTGCCTGGAGTTACCCATCCTGCCAACACCACACATGGGTAACCCTTTTAGAGAAAAAAGCAGGATTATAGGCAAATACCTGTTTAAACAGCCTGCTTAAATATAACTCAATAGGAATACCAAGTGGAGAAATAAGAAACTGAATTTAAATTCATAACACAAGCAGCAACACTGTAAGAAGTAAACCAGATTTTAGTCAAAAACAATACTCAGGTTTGTTTAAGAAACAGAGAGCTACGAATTAAATAATTAAACACAACCGTGTGTCTGATACAAGTATCAGTGGTAGGTGTGGAAGATCCACCTGGAGCGACAACTACAGACACCCTATGACCAACGTCGCACCCTGAGGGTACGTGCAGCTGGAGGTGCCGGTGCTGGGAGCGGGCAGCGAGGTGCCTCATGCCCCTGAGCAGGCTGCAGGTCCCCTGCGCCGCGTGCTGACCGACTTTCCTGAACACCAGCTGCAAAGTGGAGCAGCAAAAACATGTGGTGCTACGAGTGCACCAGCCGGCTTCATCAGGACGTCTGTTGGGAACAACAGAACCGCTGTTGTATCCGTGTCGCTTTGCTGGGGGTTGTTTACAAGATTTGTCCCAGAGAGGCAGCAGGGCAAGACGGCGTGTTGAGCTCAGCTCTGGCATCAGCGTGGCATGAGCACGCTGCTGCTTGCTTTCTGGGCTGGAATTTTCCCACTGGAAGAAAGAAACGCACCAGATTCCCTTTGCTGCAGCCTTGGATAGGGGTTGTTGCAGGAGCTAAATTGCTTTCTTGACTGCCAAGACTAAATTTGAAGTTTATAGGCAGGAATTTTCCAAGTGGTCTGTATGCTTTGAGAAATCTCATTGACTATTAACAAGATTCAGATATTTAAGAAAAATAAATCACCCCAGTGGCCCTACATTACGGTATATTAATTTTGCAGCAAACTAAAGTACCAAAATTCTAACAAACTTCCAAAGCAATGCCTGATATTAGGTAAACACTCTAAAAAAAGCTACACCTCATTTAATTGGACCTCCAGCCTGGGAAGCTTGGAAAATGTTTTCAGCCACTACCTAGAGCTCTGGGCATCTTTCTTTCTGGCAATCAAGGCAAGAATAACTGGGACAGAGCAACTGGTGTAAGCAAACTTACAGTATTAAAAAAAAAAATTGCAATCTGCAGTTTTTGGGGATATGGAGTGAAACTGCTTATGAGCACAAGTTTCTTGGCTGAAATCTCCCACTCGCACTTGACAGGGGAAAAAACTTCCAAAAAGCCAAGAGCAAAGCAAAATTTCATAGATAATGCAGGAAAATGGGACTACTCAAAGGATTTTAAATGATGCAGACGTGGGCTCTTATTCTACTACAAGTCTAAATTATGCTCAATTTCAGTCAGTTTATGATCTGAGAACCTAGTTTTCTTTAGCTCCCAGATAAAAGCTTTCTACTCCCATTTTAGTCTGCCAGCAGTAAGCTCAGTCAGTCAAAAAAAAAAAATCAGGACTGTCTGTTTTCTATACAGTCAGCTTTTTGCTGATTTAATTGCCTGGATTGTCTGTATTAACACGTATTCTTACCCACTTAACTTGTCATAAACTTGTATCCTTAGCCGAGTCACTGACCAAAACAAAGCTTAAATTGCTGCTTAGGGACATCAGTAGATAGAGCAGCCACAATTCAAAACAACTTCTGGTTTCTTCACATAAGTTTTAACACTTGACCTTCTGATAATTTATGGTGATCATCAGAGCATAAAAAGACTAGATGGATTAAAACTGGTCATCTTCAGGGCTGAGTACTGCTGACTGTGACGGTGATGAGGACTTTATGACACTGGTCTTCCACCCTTCTTCTATTTCAAATGACCAATATGTCAGAATAAATGCAAAGATATGAAAACCAATGTTAAGTTTCATTCTTGAAGTTTCAGGTTGCTATAATTTTTTTCCCATATACTTCAAGAATTAAAAATCATACTTTGCATACACCTCCATTCAAAAGAAAATTCTTCTATGCTGCTCTTCAGCCTAAGGAGCTGCCAAAAAAGAATGTGTCCAATAGCAGCTCCCAATTCAGAGAACAAACTCAAACCTTAGCAAAATACAAGGGTAAGAACTGATTTTTTATTAACCTATTTTACAGACTCTCAAGAGGAAAATGAGTCCTGTCAATGGTTCTTCACTGCATGAGACTAATATCTTACTAGAGGACATGGCATTATTTCACTTCTGCGTCTCTCCCTCAAGAATACTCCCTTTGATGAAGTAGTTCAAGGGCAGCCATCAGAAAGTCTGTTGTAGCAAGGTACTGCAAATGTATCCAAGCCACATCAGAAATTCAGCGGTAAAAATACACAATGCAAAATTCAGTTCGACAAGCAACACAAATATTTGCATCACCATGGTCCTAGTGGAGGACAATACCTTGTACTACTGGTCACCTTCCTTTCAGGTCAACTTGACTGCTGAAACTAAGCCACAAAGGATGGAATTTATAATACAAGTTTCTGAGGTAGCCAACTAATTTTTTTTCTTTTTTTTAAGTCAGATTAAGCAAATTACATTTTTGGATCTAAATAACCTCTTTTAAACATTTTCTATACAACAATATATATACCACCACTTATTTTTTTTAACTATTATTTCAGCTATAAACAAGTTATCTTGCAAAAATTAGAGATGACTCCCACAAATTACAGAGAAATAGATGACTGCAGCAGATGTGAGGGACAGTCACAGACTCTTAAACATTTCAAGATATGAGCTTGAGGCATACTCAGCTGTCCTGGGTTAAGCTGAGACAGAGTTAACTTTCTTCATAATAGCTAGCAAGAAGCTGTTTTGGATTTGTGCTCAGAAGAAAGCTGATAGAAAGTGATGTTTATGTGGCTGCCAAGGTCTTTCAGCTTCTCTGGCTGTCTGCAAACAGAAGCTGGGAGGGAGCACAGCCCCAGTTACTAGCCCAGGATTTGATCTTAGGTTCAGGATTGAGACCCAAAGTGGCCAATAATCTATTCTATAACATACACGTCATGCCCAGTACATAGGTGAGGACTCTCTGGAAGATCGGCCCTTTTTTTTGGTTCCGGATCTCTTTTGCTCCATGTCATCTCACTCCAGGTGGTCGTTCTCCCAAGGCCTCCCGCCCCCACCCTGGTCAGCTCAGGACACTCGGACTGTTATCTCCGTTCCCTGAGTGCGGTTTCAGGACTCTCCCTGTTCTGGGATCATTAGCTGGGATCAGGCTGAGCCTTGGTCATCGGGTGGGGGGGCAGTATCACTGTGTATCACTCATTTGTATATAGTATTATTTTCAGTATTATTGTAGTTTAGTTATTAAATTGTTCTTATCTCAACACACGAGTCCTTTTTCACCTTAACCCCTTTAATTCTCTCCCCTGTCCGTTGGTGGTGGGGGAAATTGGGTGAGTGGGTGTGTGGTTTGGCCCCCAGCCAAGGGCAAAGACATCACATCAGCACACCTGAAGACCTAAGCTATGCTTGTCAAGCAGTTCATCANTCTAGTTAATGACATTTACCATCTATGCTTGTCAAGCAGTTCATCACTTTGAAGAAAAATCTCCGATCTCCGTCTCTGGCAAAATGCATTCTGCATTTTTTTTTCCAGGATCCTGTGCACAGTTTTATTTTGAATAAATGTTAACCAGGTTGTCAGTCCTGTATGTGCCTTTACATGCATACTCACACTGATTCCCTTATCCATTAAAGAACCTGCGTAAGTAGTAATCAGATTGGCTGGCAGGTGGGGTAAGCAATCTTAAGAGAAAAAATGCTTTTCTAGAACTCATGTACTTTGAATGAAACCCTGTTTTTTTCTTCTGAAGGAATTCTTGACCAGTTACACAGGGAGTTCATTTGTACATACCGTTATTCCATTTCAAATACGAGCTTTAGATTTTACTAGTGCTTGGTCCATTGCCAGCAACAGACTCACAAGCCCACCAGTAACACAGAGCTTAAAATGGTAAAAAAGACGACACACTTGAAGAGAAATCTCTTTATAGCTTTCATTTAAAAAATAAAACAGGTGAAACTTTAAAAGAGGAACATCCCATTCCAACTAAAATTTTAAAATATACTTCCATGCTAAAAGCAAAAGTCTGGATGTGAGCCTCATGGAAGCTACCAAGTAATAGAGAAAGAAACCTAATCTTTCCCATTACTCGCATCTGCGTCTTTGCTCTCCTGGCTTACATGACTGTTGGCATTTTGACTAGACTGATCTAAACCCTCAATTTTATTTTCTACTTCCATAGCACTGCTTTCCACAGGACTGTGGGAAGGTTCTTCACCTAGGTCTGCTTCCATTTTTGCGACTAAATCATGTTCTTTATCTTCCACATCCATTCTTTCCTCTGTTTGTGGCAGCATATTATGAATTCCTTCCTCTGTTTTACTTTCCAATTCCTCCTCTTTCCTCTTTGCTTTAAACACTTCAACTCCCATCATCCTCAGGTAATGAAGTCTCTCATTCTTGGGCACAAAAGCACGGAGTGATGTCTTTCCTTGCCAACCACACAGCACTATAGGACACTGAAGATCACCAGGTTTTCTACAAACAAGCAGTTATGTTCGGTTAGCTATGAGAAAGTTAGTCTTCAAAATTTAATTTTACACCCATACCATAATAAATAAGTGCACAATCTTTAATAGTGAATGCATTTAATAACTACAACTATTCATAGAAGATGCAAGTTCATTGGTCTTAACTTCAATATCCAAACAGGTACCTGCTTGTCTACAAGCAAGCAAACAAAAGTTCAATGCTATTAAATTTCTGCAACAGGCAAAGTAATTTTCTGGCTCTAGTTTCAAAACTAATACAAGCAACAGCAAGACGAAAATTCACATTTAAGAAGTTCTCAAGAGCTTCCAATACTACTTTGGCAACAAAAATGAACAATAAAAAAGTTTAACTTTTTCCATTACAAATACTGCACTTCACAGGGAAACAAACAAAAATAAATAAATCACATGCAGCGATACTGTGGACCTCTGGTAGAACTATTAGCTCTCCTTTATAAAGATAAATCCTACAATTGTTTTAAGAATACACAGGCAAGACAGCTTCTTTCTCTGTTATATTGTTTGTATCCTGTCTAGCTTTACTGTCAACCTCACTGCATCTCTATGCCAAAATTCTTGCCCAAGTTTCAAAACTGCGTAAATGGAAAGCAACACATCTACTTACTCAGGGTCTGGGTCGTACTTCAGAACTATACTTCCCATCGCTGCAGAGAAGGGGGGGTAGAGGGAACAAAACCAAAACAGATGTATTACTTGGTACAATGTTAAAATGATTGTAATTTGAAAATGTTAAAGAAAACAAATTTTTAGACAGCCACACAGCATGAGCTGGTTAGCAGCTATCTACATCAGTACAGTAAGCTACAGACAATACCAATTTCTTTTTTATTTTTTTTTTCAGACCAAAGTATTTATATAGCTACAAAAGCAACTGCCAACCCTGCCCCGTCTCAAAACCCAAACAAATTAAAATACAAAACCACATAGTGGATTAGTTTACTCAGTGAATTAAGCAAGGAAATTTTTCTTAAGTAAAATGGACATAAGAGTATGCCAGCCCAAACTTTAGAAAAATTGTTCTTCCCATTTCGCCTCATCAAACAGTGAAGTACAAGGACCAGCAAAGACTTGGAAATAAAACCACATGAACAAAAAACTGAAAAGCAGTCCAGGCATAAAGATCAGTAGCATATATAAAATCTTTGTTCATCAGATATTTTTAAGGCTGCCTCACAGCACTGCTTCACAGAAGTCACAAGTTTGGCAACTCTTCTGTTCTCTGGAGTTCATAAACCTTAAAGGCTGGGAAAGGACTACACTTGGGTTTCAGGAATGCTTACTTACCTAATAAGCAAGTATATTTAAGATAAATTTAGTCAAATTTTTTAGGAAACAGGTTATATGATAGGATTTCCACAGTCTTCCATGTACTGTATACTAATCATGTTGTCATAGCACAAATTAGAAGGCTTACCCATGTCTTTGACTTTCTTCTGTGTTTCACTGCTAAATTTACTTAAGAACGGATTTTCCTGGGTTAGCAGAATTTTAACATCTTCTATGCAGACGTTTATAATCCTTGCATGAATGAATGGATAGAGAGTATAAATTCCCTGTTTAATAAATAAATATAATTATTTTAAAATGCAGTCTCTACTTTCTGAAGGAAAAATGTTAGAAACAGTATGTCCTTTAACTAATATGAGAAAACAAATTTCACATTTCAAACCACACTGAAAATGCAAACTGTCATTAATCTGACAAAGTTAATGCCAGCTGTGCTATAGGCTCTACAGGAAACCAAAGTATCTCCTTTGAAAATACAATGCCATGTAATTACCTCTTGTGCTAACCTGAATGCACATCCAAACTGTTCACCATCACTGTTGCGAGACCAAACTTTTATCCCTGTGTTAATAACCTGCAAACAGCAAAGCCAATAAGCATCATTAAAGAGTATAAGTTCTAAATGACCACTCTGAACTTTTTCTTCCTCAACTGTTTGACTAAAAGGAGAAAGAAAGGATAACTCTGCTGTAATGTTTATTCACTTGCACTGGACACTGAATTAAATTAATGTGAAAATTTATTCAGAGGAAAAAGGAATCCTGACTATCAAAACATAGTTCTCTCTCAACATAAAAAACTTTTACTCCTTTCCATAATGAAAACTGAACACCACGAGGAAGCGGCAGTCTTCAAATGAGGGCAGGGAACAATTAAGATCTGATTTTAATTTTACTTTGAGTAAGAATTTTCTGTGTGATTCTGGGAAAGCTGACCAATGACAGTATTTTAAAAATGCACAAGTGCTTAACAGTAGGACATCATATCCTTTGTGGTACCCAAAATCTCACTGCCTAATATAATACACCAGTTTCTTACAATTTTGTCAATTATGTAGCCATTTCATGCATGTGGGATAAAAAGATAATTATTTATCCATCTCAAAGATCTGTTGCAAGAATGTAGTGAATATCCTTGGAAATTTTCAAGATTTGACTGGACAAGGCCCTGAACTGTATCTGATTTAGCTTTGAAGTTATCTCTGCCTGGGGCAGGAATGAAAAAAAAAGTTTCCCTCTAATTCACAAAACCTAATTCTTATCCCATTATCATTCAGCTTAACAACTTTTCAAAACATTCAGTTGTTGAAATTACTTTGAAACAGTGTCTCCACGTAACACAGACAGCTAATAATTCAGCTGAAGTTATCCATTATTTTTGGTAGGCTTTCAAAGCTCGTAATACTTCCGTAATTAAGGGACTCAAACACAAAAGTGTCAATATCAATTTATGAGGGTGCCTGAAGACTGCATAAAAATGCTGGTACACACACAGCAGTTATATATTCCCTTTTACTTTTAAGTTCCCTTCCACCTGCCAAAAAACATACCAATTTTAATCTGGGGAGACTGTTATTGACCCTTACAGAGAACTCTTCATCTCTTTAACAGAGAAGGAACAGAGAGAAAAATGTTCATTCAGACTTAAAAAAAAGCCTATCAGAGGGCTAATCCTCTATATAAACAATAAGCTTAACAGTAAAGTTCAAGGAGACATACACTGATGCTTATGATCTCCACTGTGAAAACCTGAAGAGATGAACCGTACCTTCATCCTCTCACTGTTGTTCAGAAGCACATTCCTTAGTTCCTTAGAAACCATGTACAACTGTCTCTTCTTTCCTTCTTGAGTTCGAGTTAGTAAATTCATCTTGGGAAATGATGGGTCCAACGCATAAAACTTCCTGTGGCCATAATACTCGTTTTGATTAACTGAACAATGAAATGACATACTCAAAATGCATACATTAGCCCATTTCCTCAAGCTATCTCTGCAAACACTTAACACTTTGGCTCCAGAAAACAAAGGTTAGACCTTCTAAAACGCATGACATCAAAAAAACTGTCACAGACACTAAGATACACTTAAAAATCTCCAGTGCAAACTCTAGTTGTCTATTTCATTTAAGAACAGCTTAAGTGTTGAGGAGAGGGACACCTGGTGCAAAGTTAGGGAAAAAGTTTTATGTATGACCAACTAGACCCATCTTTTGTGATGAACTGAACTACTAGTATTTCTAAACTACTAGGAATCTTACTGCCAAAACAGAAACATTTTTTTCGTACTGGATAGGAAGGAACAATGGATCATCTTCAGGGAGAAACACAAAAGGGTCTTCTTTAAAACCAAACAGCTTCATTTTTTTAGATGGTGGTGGTCTAAAAAGAAAATACCATTACAGTGTCAATTTTAGTACAAGTACTTGGTTTAAAAATCAGTATATTAAATTCATTTAGTCAACAGTTCCCTTATGGTAATGACAGTTTGCCAAACAGAACACTGACATTTCCCTGTGCTTCACTAAGACAACGCTACCCACAATTTAACTCCTTAAAATGAGGAAGTGAAAGCAGTGCTTGAAAACAGAAACCAAACAAACAAGTAAACAAAGATTTCTGAGGGAGTAATTGTGAAGACAGTAAAGATGTTCCAAAGGTTAACTTCTGAAAGTAGTTTTTTTCCTTAACAGAGAAGGAGGACAACCAGACTTTGCAAATGCTAATAAGTGGTTACTTGCTGAAATACAAGTCAAAAAACATGGAAACATAGGAGAACTGAGCAAATTCATTAATTCTTCTTGACTGACTTCTAAATGAGTCCAATAGCAAAAGAACTATAGAATACCCAGCAATTATGAAGCTGTCACAGGACAAATACTTAGACATGGTCTCTTACCCACATATTCCTTCTTTTTTGCTTTGCTCAGTGTCTGAATTCTGCAATTCTTGCATTTTCTTAGACTCTTCATTTTCAGCAAGCAATGGTTCTTCAGCAATACATTCAGAACCATTATCTGAATTAGCTGCTGTCACTTCAGTATTTCCTGTTCTTTGCGGTACTTTCTGATGAACCTATTTCAAATTATAATATTTTCAACAAAGCAAAAGTAGTATCTAACCTGCAACAAAACGCACCTTTGTTCTCTCTTTGCATGTGCTTAATTCTTACCAATTTGTATGTATGTACTTAAAACAGATCCATTTAAGGAGTTAATCTGATTATTAAATCAAGATACCATTATAAGTTGCATTTACCTCTAGTACTGATCTGGACAATTTCTTACCAACTGTCCAAGAAACCTATTTTTGTACCATTTACAAAATCATGTTCAAGCACTCTCAGAGAAGACTATTTTAAGTCAGGATCTGCTGCTTTCCTCCTAACATTCAAAGTGACACACATCCTGCTGCTGCACACTTTCTGCAAGAGTGTTACAATATTAAACTTAGAACAGCATAAACTATTTGGGTGACGCTTGCTTCTGAATAAATGTTTTTTCCTTACTGTGACATACATTTTACACATAAGGTGTTCTAATGAAGGAAATCAAATAAATAGAAACAGCTAAAAGGGATTCACACAAGAAGTTTCTCTCAAATATATGAACAATCTGAAAGATCAAATAAATGTCAACTTAAAATCCCATTGATAGGATTTTAAAGACAATTGACAACAAATGGATTAAAGTCAGAAGGCAGAAGCTGCTGCTCCTAACAGTTTTGCATCCATTCCCCATGTTGCTGGTCTGCTAGACTAATCTGCTAGTGAATCACTCCTGAGCAACCAGCCACAGAGTAAGATAAACAGAAATCAGAATTAGCTTACAACAGAAAAAAGCCTTCAGCAGAGGGACCACACACAGCTGAAGGAAGTGACAGCTTTAGCTACTCAATCTAATCTGCTTCTGTAATTCTTTCAAAGCCTTAATTTTATGTTCAAGTTTTATCTTGCTATCATAGGCATGGTGGCAAAGGAAGGCCGTTTATATTTCTTAGTTTTTGAGAAATCTGGCTCTCTCTTTTATATACACATTGAAGAACGACAATTACTTTGGTTAACTCACCATTTTACAATATACACGAAGGGCCAAGCAGGCACAAGCAGTGAGTCCTTTCTACTTGAGCCAATCTATTTACAGCATAAAAAGGCAAATACAGATCCAAACATGGGCTGAAGTTCTCTTGTAATGCTTTGCGCTTTGCACCAGGACCCCCTGGCAGACTTTGGTTACTTCACTGTGTCTGTGGGGGACCCCACAGCTGGCAGACAAATACTAAAACTGCAGCAATTTCCTCATTTATTATTTTTGGCAAAAAATGCAGTATTGGGCTGTGTGACTTGCACCAGCGCAGAAATGTGTCACTGAAGGAGGCAGGTAGTGACGCACAATGAAATTCAGTGAACCTGCAGAAAACCAGGAGTGAATTAACAGAGGGGTAAGGAAGTGAAAACTTCCTTCCTTTTGCAGAGCTACTGTGCATCCTCCGATGTTGGGGAACTGCTGGAGACTGTAATAACTTCAGCAGCCTCTCTGCACCCAACCCAATGACTATCATTCATTCTGATGAATCTGGATNATCTGACCTCCCAATTAAAATCTGTCCACCACTGTACAAGGCAATCATCAAAATCTCACAAAATCTACTCTGGGAAAACTTACCAACGGTCTAAGTTCATTGCCTTTAGCTTCTCTTCATCTTTTACTGGAAACATAGTGGGACGTATTTGTGTTTGTCTATTTGAAGGCACATCTTTCCACTCTTCAAACCACTGTCCATCTTTCAGCATTACCTTCAAATGAGTAAATATAAATACAGTGAAGAATATAGCTCACCATTTTACAAGTTTTAATTAAAATACTTTCAAACCAAGGTTCAAATGCCAAAAAAGAGAAGTTCCTTTTCTAGTGTAGTAAATTTAGTTCTTCAAAGTGTATTGTTCCTTTGAGCATTGTATGTGTGCACTTAAGAGCAGGAGATTCTTGCCAGCTGCCCTCTTTGCTCCATTTTGTATGCTTCAAGAAGTGTGCAGTCAAGACTGGTGCAGAACCAACTGCAGTGATATCTGGTAGCCTGCTAGAACACACAGAACACCAAAATCCAAAGGAAGGAAAGTGGTGGAAAGATTAGTAAGCCATTTGATTTAGGATACGCTACTTGTTTTCCCTCCGTGAGACTGGCTGTGAAACACTCTGCTACAGGCAGCTTCCAAGCAGCACACAAAGAAAAAGGGCTATCGCAGATGAGAAACAAGGAATCCCAATTTCATTACGTAAGAAAGATGAAACAGTGCAACACAACAGCTTGGTAAGCACAGAGCCCCGTGACACAGGCGTACACAGATCACAGATGGAGATGCTTGCTTGAAGAACCATGTCCCCATGAATTTTCCAGTGTCTGTATCTTTATCTAGGACTCAGAACACACCTGTAAATCCACTCTAAGATACCGTGTGGACATAACTTCACATCATTCTGTTTAAGAGTCAAAGCTTCTGAAGGANACTTCAGAGCTCTAGATGCCTGGTTCTGTACTGGATGCTAGGGCTGTAAGGAAAGTCATATTCAGGACTGTCTGGGGCAAATGCATAAAAATAATGACTGAAATGAAAGCCCATTTTTGTTGTTAAGGAAACAAAATAGAGAAGGCACAGTGATGATAACTTCAGGCCTGGCAAGTTCGATGAAGTGTTTTCATACATCTCGCTGTGATTGTCTTGAAGGCTTAATTAAGTGTTCTAATGGAAACTTAACTGTAAGATGTATCCAATTACAGTTTCACTAAGAACGTAAGAACACAGATTTTGGCATCATGAAGTCTGGCATTTCTCAGCAACTGATCAGATCACACCTAAAATATTGTGCCTTTGCATGTTCCTTTAATAGAAATGACTGTACTTACAGAACAAGTACTTCAAGTGTGAGTACTCTATATTCCATATTGCTAGGTGAAGACAAGTTAGACTGTGATTCTGAGCTGCTCTTCTTTGGAAGCCCTGAATTCAGCTTGAGAGAAACAAATAACTGGACTGATAAACAACTGGAAGTGCAAACAAGTCTAGAACTATTTTGGATGTACTAGAATAACTGCCTAACAGCCCTGCTCTGTTCAGTTTTGGTTTACAAGTCTAACCACTCGACGTAACTGCTGGAAAGACAAAGCATCAAAGAACACGCTCAAGTCTTCTCTACTGCACAGTTTGCCAGCCTCTTATTAGGGTAGAATGAAGACTGTTGCAGAAATAAATTAATGTATCTGAAGCTAAAAAGGTCTCTTCCTTCAAGCTTCTGAAATAACTCATTTGAGCTCACTCATCGTCTCGCTTAAGGAGGGAGTACTAAATGCTATTTCCAAACACCTAAGTGTCTGTTGAACAAAACCTCATTTTTATTTTGCTGTTTTCCAGAGATTTACAGTCAACTGATGCTCAGGAATATTCAATGCAATCACTAAGTCACACAGCTCCAACTGAACAGATGTTTCACAAGGAAACAAAAGACTTCACCAAGTAAAAACAGCACCAAAGCAAGCAAATACATTCAATGATGAGATAGATAATGAAGCTTGAAAAAAATACAGCAGCAGCAAATAAACACTAAAGAAAGTCTTGCAAACTTTCAACAATGTTTTTAGCCTACCTTTTAAAATATCCATTAGGGAGATTTACATTTCAACTGCATACACAGAAATAAATGTAACAAGGAATACAATATACTCTTAGAGATCTCTATGAATACGTTTTGTAGACTTATACAGTACAATAAAAAGTACAACCAAGATTACAGAGCCACAGTTATGCATTTTACATTTATCCTTCAAGTACAAGCAAAAAATTCAAACTTTGGAACTGTAAGAAGAAAGAAATCAGTTGCTTTCTAAGCTGGATTTACAATGGCAGAACATAAGCAAATCTTTATTCCATGCATCTTGTTCGTTAACCTACACACAGACACAAACCTGCAGACTGTACCATTGCAAGAGACTAGTGAAATGGTGAGAAAAAGACAGAACAACCAATGGTGTTGCAAAGGCACATGTGCATAATTAAAATTAAATCCGTGTTTCTTTCACTACTACCAGGATGGCCTTCTACTCTTCTTGATTATACTCTTAACAGAAGGCTAAAGCAGCTTTGGGGTTTTTTTGCCCCTCCCTACTAGTCTGTTTCCAGAACTGAAGTTGCACAAGGCCCGGAACAAAATACAGGATTCTATTAATATTCTAGGATTACTCATATAACTGCAGTCTTTATAGCTTATTTCCAGAAAGGGTTTAACAGCTTTTACTTACAAATGATTCAAATGGACCAGCTGAAGAACTGCAGAATCTAACACTCACAGACTGTAAAGACGGAGGAGGGATAACTTAAAAAGTGGCTGAAATTATGTTGCCATCTACAGGCCACATGCTGCACACAACAGAAAAATGAATTAAAGGAAGTAGAGGAGATAAGAGCAAAGAAAGCCAGAGGAAAAAGAGGAGAGCAGATGAGGAGACAAGAACTTATCAGAAAGATTTTAGCCCTATCCCCTACAATGCTATATTGTCTAAAACTCTAAACAGAAAATCACTATCCTTACTGCAGCTCAATCTAATGTTTTGAAATTTTACACTTAAAAATTTCCCTACTTGGACACTCTGCCATAGATCAAGAACCTCACAGAAACATCACATAAGTACCTTCCATTTTGTAATTCCTGGCATCCTCTTCAAACCGGGCAACTCAGAAGAGACATCAGCAAGTTCTAAGGCACCTGAAAGCCCAAGAATACACACATTCTTGAAAGCAGAATTTGAGAGTCGTGCTCCTAATTACCTTTTGTAAAAACAGTTTTCAAGTTTTAAGACCACTGCTTTTTAAACCTTCCAAGGAACAAAATGTTATACATTTACTACTGCGTAAATTAAGAAGAAAGATGCTAAGAATCATTCACAGTAACTACAGAAGTTTGCAACCTATAAATTAACCAAAATACAATGGTTAGACACTTTTTGTAGCAACTGCATAGAGTATTACTCTACAACCTGTACCATTAAACATCAGCATTCCAGACAATGCAGTCATACAAGTTTTTATTCTCACTCAGTATTTGGATTCACTATACTATTTAAGTATTTCTCAGAGAAGTACTCTTTTGGGATGACTACACCTTTTAAAATACTTGACATATTCTGATTTTATGGACTTACAATCAATATATTCTAGCATGAGAGGGAAAATAATTTATTTTTAATGGAAAGGAAAATTCTAGACTGTTTAACAGGAAGGTAAGTACCTAAAATATGTCAGATTACTACAAAAAAATCAGAGTATAATTTAATCTAATGAATAAAATCTAAGATGCCCCAAGTCCAGAAAGAATGATATAAAAACTTACTGTTTACATAGGTTATCTCTCTAGAGAAGAATAACCTTGATTTTTTTTTGTGATTACTTTATTATTTAACAATTACACAGGCTTTTCCTCATGTTGTACACAATTTATCAACCTGTTGTACATGACTAACCATTTACTCTTACAGTGACGGTTTAAGCAAGTCTTTTAAATAAATTAAAAAGTGATACTCTGATTAAACTTGATATTTGCATCCATTCTTTGAATATTCCTGCCTACCTTACATCATGACTTTAAATGATGCCTCAAGACTACATCAGACTGATTGGCCATTAAACGGTCTCTCAGAAGTACTACAATTCCCAGCAGAGAAACTTGGTACAAAACTGCCTTTTCCTTACTCCTTCAACCCTCAGGGGAAAGCAATCTCTGATCTGCTCCACAAGTAGCAGTATAACACAGTGCTATGAACTAATTATGATCAAAGAACCAACAAATCTTCTGGACTGACCTGAGCAAATCCTCAAAGTCCAATGCCCCTTGCAGACCACTCCATTACCTTGCCCTTCTTTAGCTACACCTACATCCAAGCCCCAAGGACAACATTCACTCGCTGGGACACATCATAGCCTCCGAGTAAGCCTCAAAATAACCCTCCCTGGGAAAAGACAAGATCCAAATGCCACAGCCCAATACTGCAGTGAAGATGCTTGCATCCAGGTACTGAATTTGCCCCAAACACTGCAATTGCTGGCTTCCGTCAACATCCGTACTGTTTCATGCTCCTATCCAAACTAGTCCTTACTGCTTTCTGATCTTGCCATCGTTAAGCTTAACTCTGATGCACTACAGTGTTCAATAAGCCAAGCACACTATAATTTACAGGACACAAGTCTATGTTGTTCTTTCAGTCTGCCAAAAAATACCTCTAAATAAAAATGTCATTTGAGTGAAAATTAAATAATCAAATTCTAATTATCTTCAGGAATTTTAGCTAAACTGCTGATTCAGAGACAATGAAATTTCATGCATAATTTGGGACCAGAATAGTGGCCCCCAAAATATTACACAATACAAGCTATTCTACTTCCAGAACCAGCTCAGTTACAGCAGTATAGCTGCTTCTGCTCTGTACAAGGCTCAACTCAAACTCTGTGGAACTTTTCACAACAAAGTCCAATTAGACATCTCCAACCTTCAGGTTAATGACTCAGAAAAAACAGTGTCCACCAGCTCAAGATCAGAATTTGGGCTACTAAACCCTACTACTACAAACTGACACAGTGCAGCTTTCCAGCTCTTCTCAGTTTTTCCACATCTTGTTACTTCAGATGATGGAGACTTAACAGCAACTTAAGCAAGCCTTCACATGCAAGTCAGAAGTGTAAAAAACGCCATGAGCTTAAAGACATTAAAATTCCAAGAATATAAAAACGTGAGCCAGAGGCTGCTAAAGGTATCAGTGATTACCGTTGCACAATAACATTCCTCTAACTGCTTAAGTACACTCTGGGCTTTTTACTCCTATAGCATACATCAGTAATGTTCCATGCCGTGTTCTCCAAAGGAAATATGAATGTCAGACATGGAGTCCAACCAGTGGAATCAGTTAGCAGAAGCCAAATAGCACAGACTGAATTCCATTAATCTGTAGAAGTCTTTTGGGTATCATTAACACAACTTCTTCAGGTTTTATATTCACACCCCCTTTAGGCCCATTTAAAACTGCTCATATCAAGACCAATGAAGTCCCACCAGTACCAAAAAATTACTGCAGTTTTGCATACTAGGAACACTTTACCTACACTAAGCTTATTACTAGTATTATCATGCGCATATCCCTTTTTTTGGGCTGAGAAAAGAGATTTCCTCACTCCGTTCAAGCTCGCATTCTCACCTTGACTCTTTTCCAGCAGAGATGCAATCACAGCTTCATTTTCAATAGGGTTCAATGAACACGTAGAATATACCATTCTCCCGCCTTCTGCCAGCTGTTCAACACCACGGGTTGCAATTCTTAACTGCAATCTAACAGAACACTCTTGGTCTAGCCAGGTATCATGCAGGAACCAGAAAGATTTACCATCAATTTCTTACAGTTGAAGCTATATTGCAGACACAACTCTCCATGGACTAAACCAGTACTTACTGAGTTCCACAGCTGTAGCCAGGACACAAATTAAAGTCAGTTTTCAGCTAAGTCAGCTTAGTGCAGTCTATTCTGCAGACACACTCAAAATTACACCTGTTAAAACTAGCAGTTAGGTCAAACATTAACACTACTGCATGATAACTTTTAACATAACATTTTGTATTCCGTTCTTTCCAGTGCCCCAACAAATTTATAATGAAGTACTCAACAATACAGAAAAATAACACCCAAAAACCTTCAGAAATCTAGAGTTAAAATCTGACTCTTACAAATATTATGGACAACACAGCTTAGCTAGCATTGGCCTTTTGAGAAAAGTATCACTGAGCTGGATCACCGGCTTATACCCTACCTGCATACTTACAACTACAATAAAACCTGTAATTATGAATGAGTTGTGAAGCAGTAACAAGTCATCATAGGTCAGCTGAGTCACAGTAGCTGATGGCACTTCCAGCTTGTTACAAATGCACAGTAAAATGTTCTAAGCTTTTTCATCTGCGTTTTAATTACTGCTTTTTACCATGTGCCTACACTAGGCTCAGGTAACTGAAACCGTTTATGTATGATCTCTAATATTGTGAAGACTTTAAAACATTACTATTAAATTTTACAAGTTTCTGTATTTTCAACAGTATTTTACCTCCCTAAACACTAAGAATCCCAACCAAATGATTTGTTCTTTGTTTTATTAGCTACATAATTTAATTCAATGAACATTAACATGTCAGATATTCATAAGAATACAAGCAATTTAGATTCATACACTCCACTCCTCACATCTGCAATGCTACACTTTCTCTGAATAGCACATAAGCTCCTGATTTGAAAGAAAAGCCACTCTTTTTAGTCTCTGCTTTGTCATATATTAACATGTGAATGCACACAGATGTTAAAGATACTGGAAAAGGAAGAGACAGAAATGAAAGAAGTGCAGATGTGTAATAAGCGTTTTTACCCATGGAGCTGCAAACTGTTTTGTGTTGTCCATTTCTTCCATACATCAATGTTTTTCCTCATGGTTCCATCTCCACTGTAATAGAGGTTAAACAGATTTGCATTATTTGTGGGTAAAATTCATTTCATATCCAAGTTATTTAAAGCAGCAAAAAAAACCCCCAGTCCTTGTGCTGGTTGTGAGTGGGACAAAGTTAATTTTTTTTCACAGTAGTTTGTATGAGGCAATGCTTATATTAGGCCAAGGACTTTTTCAGCTTCTCATACTGCCCCTGCCTTCCTAGCTTCTTCTCTACAAGCTGGGAGGAGACACAGCAACAACAGCTGACCCAAACTGACCAAAGGGGATATTCCATACCATAAAATGGCATGCTCAGTATATAAGTTAGGGTAGTTGGCCAGGGTGTGCAATTGCTGCTCAGGGACTGACTGGATGTTGGTAGGCAGGTGGTGAGTGATTGCATCACTTATTTTCCTGGGTTTTGTTTTTGTTGTTTTCCTTTCCATTACAATTCATTATTACCGTCATTATTAGTAGTATTATTAGTGCTCTTATTTTATTTCAGTTGTTAAACTGTTCTTATCTCAGACCAGGAACTTTCTCACCTTCGTCCTCCGATTCTCTCCCCTATCCCACTGCAGGGGAGGGAGTGAGCAAGCTGCAGTATGTTGCTTATTGCTGGCTGGGGTTAAACCGCAACAGTCCCTCTCCCATGTTAACTAGTTCTCCTATGCTGTACTGTTTGTTTCTACACTATCTCTGTATTTCAGTATCCTGAGTCTAAGTTCAAAATCTGAAGCCCTTCAGACAAACAAATTTAAGTACCACTTGGAATGAAAAAAGTTCACCTTGATTTGGTATCCCCCTACCTAAGACAGTTTAATACATTCACCTGTTTTGGAAGTTACTATAAATCATAACTCACTAAGCAATTCAAAAAGTGTAACTCAGTAACACAAGAATTCTAGCACTGCACTTAATGCAATAAAATCTGTGTATTAAAGATTACATGCAAGATACCTGCAGGGGACATCACATAAAATCCTGTCGTAGAAGAGGACCTCTTTTCTTCCATCAACATCTATTTGTAGATTAGGAATGCTGGAGGCATCATGATTTACCACCATGATGCACGGACTGTTTAATCTCTTAGCCTGATGAACCAGCAAATAGCAGCGCTTGTTGTCAACATCATTAGCAATTACAAAACCCTCTGGAAACATAAAATAGTGGGAAGATACTTTACTATTCAACAGCTAAATAATTTTACATAGTTTATCGCCTTACTGTCAAAGTTGTGTAAACCTTTCACTAGAGATTTTTACTTAAAAGAATGCTTATGAATAGAGGACCCCTTACTGAACATAACATAAAGTATGCAAAGGTTTAATTGATGTGTCAAATATAGTCTCAAGAGTTCTAGCTTGCATGCAGCAGCAATAAGACACAACCAAGGGCCCTTCAACTTTTCACTCTCAAAATAAAACCCTTGTAACAGAGAAAACCTCCACTGCCACTAAAGACAACCTGTGTACATCAGCAGATTTTCAGTACAACACAGAACAAAACTAATCGCCCAACTTCACAAGGGCAGTATTTTCTGTGAGCACCTATCTGAAAGCAAAGATTCAGAAGCTTTAAAAAAAGATAAATATCATGACCATTTTAAGGCTAAAGCAGCTTAATCCAGTGTTTGCAGGATGTCACTAAAACACAAGGGCTCATGGGCCACACCTATCAAGTAAGTCCGATTTGTATACAAAAACTAAGCTGTAATCACATCTACTGTAGTCTGAACTGTGAACATATATATACTCTCTCCTTCAAGCCAAGGAAGCCCACTAAGTTTCAAGGACAAGGTGGGGTACTTCCCATCTCATATCATTCAACCACTTTGGGAATTAAATATGTAGTTATATGGAGTTATTTATCTGTGATATTAAAAAAAAACCTTCTACAAGAAAAAGCAGAAATTTAAAGTCACAAAAGTTTTTGGTAGTTTTTCCAGACTTACTGGGAAAAGGAACATTCATGTCTGCGTGCAACATTTCAATGAGTTGTGCAGTCTTAGATCCAGGCGCAGCACACATATCTAGAATCTACAAACACCAGAAAGTTAAAAAAAAGTCCTACCTTGTCTTTTTCAAGTACCTGAGAAATTTGCTATGTTTATTTATTTAAATATTTTTGCATATAACTGCAGAATTATGATTGTTCTGAACCCCAATTTGCAAAAAACATAAAGTACGGTTCTGTTCTTTATATGCATCATAGAACACAGCTTTATCTCTCAGGGTCTAAAACATAGAAAGGACTTTGGTTTGTAGGGAACAAATACATCAGCTGAAAAAACTCTGAAAGAGAAATCTGAATATAGATACAGGGATATGGTCCTTTTATCAGCTCACAAGCAATTCCGACTGAAGTCAACTGGAACTTTATATATATATACTGTTATGGGTTTTGTCTGGCGGCAAGGGAGGTGTTAAAAATGGTGGCTTCTTTTTTTTAAACGACCCTTAACGAGTTGCCCCTTGAGTTGAGTCTTCCCTTCCCCCGAGTCACCCTTCCCCCCAAGTGTTTGGTAAAAGGGGGGATGAAGTGGGGGAAGGGACACCACCCTTAGCCTTTTTGCAAGAAACTGCTTGGAAGGCAGGGTCCCGCTCAGGATGTATCCCACCCCAGACCAGAGTTGAGCCAATCAGCGCCTCTGCGAGTAACATATTTAAGGGGGGGTCCAGCCGCTCGGCTTCTGTGAACGATCTGCTGTAGTCCAGCCTCCACCATGGCTCGCCCGGGAGCCCTTCTTCCCGGGAGCCGATGAAGACCTTCGAAGGCGGAGAAAAGGATCTGAGAGATGATGGAACTGCACGGCACTCCAGTCACCGAGAGAGAGAGAGAGAGAGTGCGAGAGAGCTTCTCCATCATTTTCCCCTGCCACGTGGTGAAGAAAAGAAGCAGCCGTGGAGGACCCCACACAGGAACTAGAAGCCCCACACCGGAGTCAGGGGAGTCGCTGGGGGACTGAAGCCCTGTTGGAAAAACTCCACATGGCAACTGGGAGAGACTTTGGGAAGAAAGGAGCGGTGGGCTGACTGCACCAACCCATTTCCCCCCCATGTGCCGCTGGAGGGGAGAAGGTACGGAACAAAGCCTTTGGGCTTTGGGACGAAGGGAGGGGTAGGGGAGAAGTGCCTTTGTGTACGATGTAGTTTCTCTTTTTCAATATCCCGCTTCTTGTTGTAAATAGTTAATAAATTCAGTTGTTTTATTGTTCTTCACGAGTCGTGTCAGTCTCTTGCCCGTGACCCTAAGAGGTGAGTGAAACCCTCCCTGTTCCCTGCCTCAACCCACAAGGATTTTTAGGAAAACTGTCCCCGTAGTTTTATAAACCATGACATAAACACACATTAAGGGCAAAGTTACATTCAAAAGGAAGTAGTACTTTAACTATCAATACATTAATCAGAGACTATCCAACACAGTTGATTACATAGATTTTATAAAAATGAACTGCTATCCCTCCCCACACATTTCATTTTAATGCAAAAAATCAGGGCAGGATCAACTGCTTGTTTCTATATCCTGGAAGAAGCACTTGGGAAGTATTCAAACCACCCTCAGGCGGCAGAACAGCAGACACCAACACCTGATTTCTATCATATTTCTCCCTACTAGTTCATTACAAACTTGGCTGTGATCAAGTCATTCACAGAGTCACTTTCACAGCAAACCATTTGACAGCTAACACTGTTTTCTTAAGTAAGGAAGCTCAGAGTCTTTCTTCTTGCCTTGTTACAGATTTTCAGAAACTCATCCCTATCTATCTACTGGACCTTTAGCACTCGTAAAAGTTAGCTGAACTTGTGCAACACCATAAAAAATGCTGATAGATCTGCTCAGATCCTTACGCAAGCCCCTGGCATGAACAAGACTAAACCGGAAGATGGACACCAGAGAAATGCAAAGAGCATTTACTGAGACCTCCAGAGAGCACGTGATAAGTGCTGCCATGCAGCAGTATCTGCTCATTACGAAGCACACTAAGTAAGACAGTGTCCTGTCTGCTATTTAAAGTAACAATTGTGATGCTACAGGTTTCTACTTGCTTTTGTAGACAATGCAAGAAATCATGAAGAATAAGCAAGGCTAAACATGCTCTAAAATTGTCCAACAAACTGATGGCAAGGGAAAACTAAATTGTGAAAAGTAGATGAAAATTAACACAACTATGGAGAGGTTTGACAGTCATCAAACTGATCCTTGTGTAAGATAGGAATGAGCACGTAAGACATGACATACAGAACATGCTACTTAAGCATGAAAAGTAACCTGTAATTCTGATCATAACAAGCACCTCAGAAAATGAGGCACTAAAGACCATGAAAGGTCCTAAATGACAACAGCCAAGGCACCGTTACAGCAGCTCTTTCCTGTCTTGTCATAGGAGAGGATAAAGAACCTATTCTGAGTCTGATTTATGATTAAATTTGTGAAATCTTACAGGCATTTCTGGAAAGCACTTGCTGAAATATAGTCACCAAAGTTAAACTGTATACTGCTGCCTTAGTATATGCAACATAAGTAAGGTGTGTGCGAAAATATTCTCAAAATTTGTGTTTTACATTAAGTCAAACACATCCACTACATGCTCAACTCCAAGCAAAACTCAAAATGTACCTGTGACACATTAGGACTGAATCTATCACTCAATTCATTATTCATTTAAGAGAGATGAGAAGTTCTTGTCTCAATTAACATAGCCATCAGCCCTGTGTCATACACTGGGTTTGGATAAGAGTAGGAGAAAACAAACTGAAAAGTTATGCATGCTAATTAATGTTAATATAAAAACAAGTATGTACAAACGAGTCTTTAAAACATATAGGTCAGAAGGCTGAAAAACTTAAGATTTTAAGATAAAGCATGAAAATTTTAAGAAAGAAGGGCACAACATGGCTGCTTGAGATAGGAAAGCAGCTCATTAACTTAACAGATGAAGAGAATAAGGCCACCTGACAGATTCATTCTGCAAACAAACGTAGCACATGAAAACATCACTATGGTTAAAACAGGAAGTTCGTTCCAGATATCCCCATTCCTACAATCTACCATTAGAAAATATAATGGGCATTCATCAGACACCTCAGTTAAAGTTAGCAGTCCATACTCTTTAGCCATCACCCACAGCATGTTTCAGCTCACCCAAATTATTCTGCCTAACAGATTTAGAGAGCTGAAGTTTGCACCTTCTTCAGAAAGCACAGAGGGGTGAACACTACATAGTAGAGAACATGATAATTTGGATCTGGAAAACTACATCTGTTCACAGCATGATGGACAGCAGGAAGCTAAGAGCAGTCATCTTACTTTAAAAGGGGGCTAAAACATGAATACATAACTTAAATGCAGCTAAGTACATTTACAATTTGAAAGTAAAGATCATGCAACTACTTAAAAAACGTTTTTTACAGTGTATTACATATAGCTGAAAAAGCAGACGTTCCTCTGATAGTGTATTTATCATCTGACCTCTAGTTGACCACTGATGTTTACGTGCAGAAATCACAAAACAGAAATGGGTATGAGCATCAATACTGCTGTTGTAATTTATAGCATCATCAAACTATCTTCCAAGGAAAAACTCCACTATGCAGTATATTCTAGAGTTACCTTATGATGGGGGTTAACATTAAGCAGCAGAGGTGGGATCATACTAACAGCCTCCTGACGACTGATATTTCCCTTGAAAAGAAAAAAAAAGTCCTTCTTATTCCATTCCAAAAGAATGCATTTCTTTTGCAAAAAAATTTTTAAATCTCTATCTAGTAAAATGAGAAAGCAATTGAAAACACACTATTATAAACTTAGGACTAAATTTTGTTAGCATGTAGCAAAACAAAATAACAGTATTTCACCCAATTGAAATTTCTGGTAATTGCATATTTACTCCAATTTTATTAATTCTACGATGTAGTTTCTGCTCAAGAGATGAGAAATGGGCTTCAAGGAAGCGAGAAACATCCATTGCTAAAGGTTAAGTCTTGGTATGTACACACATGCACTTTTTACCAGACTCAAACATTTGTTTTCTAACAGCAACTATTTCACAGGGGCTCATTTTCAAATTCTAAAACAAAAAAAAAAATTGCAATTAATTTAGGAGAAATATTTGTCACTGTAGTTATGTGTCAAAGTCATGGGATGAACTACTGTCACCAGCAACATAAAATCCAGATTTTTCCAAGCTACTCAACTGCTGAGATAAAAGGTAATCTCAGTTTCTCATAATGCACTTAAATAAAACACTTCTCAGGATATGAAAGGAAAAAAAAAAACCAACCAAGATCTATCCAAAACTTACACATTCTGTCTCGCTAACCAGAAACTGATGAAACTTTTCCAGTTGTGGCGACTTGCGTAAGATTTTTCTACTCAAGTTAGTGTGCCATGCTAACTCTTCAGGATACCTGGGGGAAAAGGGATGGAAAAAGGGCAGAGACAACAGGAGTAAAGTGATTTGTCAAGCTCGATGTTGGGAATAGGCAGCGTGCCTTATATAAATAACTTCCAGCACACTCACCAGCTCAGCGACTGCGGCATTTCGACTTTTTGGCCGTCCACCTCCAGGTCCTGCAGCTCTTTGAAGTACTTTTCCTTCAAGCAGTGGAGAATCTCTTTGGCGTGACTGCAAGGGACAGACACACACCCTCAGAGGACGGCTGGATCGAGACACGCGGTCTCCAGACAGCAGATCGCCCCCGCCTAGAACACGGCGGGTACCCGCCAGCCCAGCGCACCGGGGGCAGCGGGGCGCCCCGGGTCCCCCTGCCCGCCCGGCGGGCCCTACCTCCGGTAGCCGGTGATGCGCAGCGTGGCGGGCAGCGGCTCCCTCAGCGCCGCCATGAAGGCGCCCCACTCGCCGTCGGGCACGATGCCCAGCTCCCGGTAGTACCGCTCGAACAGCTCGTTCTCCTTCACGATCTCGGGGTAGCCGCCGGCCCAGCCCTGAAACACGCCGCCACCGTCAGTCCGGCGGCGCTGCCCGCCTTCCCGTCCCGCCCGGCCCCGGCCTGGCTCTCACCGCCTGGTCCCCGCCGTCCCCGTCGCCACCCCTCTCCTGCCGCTGCCGCTGCTGCTGCTGCCGCCTGCGGTCGCGCGCCCGGCGGCCCATGGCGGCCAGGCGCCGGCCGAGCCCCACCACGCGCCCCGCCGTCAGGGCTGCCACTCCCGTCCGTCCCTCCCGCCCGGCCGGAGGGACCGCGCGGGGCTACACCGCTGTGCGCATGCGCGGGCCCGCCCCTAGGGCTCCTTCCGGGTGGCGGCACGTCGCACCAGTACCACCGCCCACAGCACCCTAGCGAAACTTCCGTTCTCGAGCGCCTCTACCACCCGCATCAGCCTCACCAACCGGCGGACGGAGTGGGCGGTGCTGGTCACGCCTCCCTGCACCGATTGGTCGGCGGCAGGGGTGGGCGTGTCATCGGCCAAGCGGTAAATGGAGCCGGCGGGGTTGCCCCCCCCACGCTCCCGTGGCGCGGGATGGGGGTCGGCGGCGATGGCGGCGTGTGCGGGTTCTGGCGGCGGGTGTCGGGCCCGGAGGAGCAGCGGCTGCTGGAGCTCCTTTCCTACGGGCTGGTGGCGCTGGGCGCCGTTTCCGCCCTGCTGCTCTGCTTCATCCCCATGCCCTATGGCCGGTACTCCTCCCGGCGCTTCGGCTGCCTGCTGCCGGCTCGCCCCGCCTGGGCGCTGCAGGAGCTGCCCTCTCTCCTCGTCCCGCTCTGTCTCGCCGCCTGCGGCGGGACGGTCGCCGCCGCCTGGCCCAACCGCCTGCTGCTCGGCTGCTTCGTCGTGCACTACGCGCACAGGTGTGGCCCGAGGCGGGGGGGGGCTGTCCGCGGGCACCGGCGGGGCTTCCGCGCCGGAGCGCTGGGCTGGGGACCTCCCAAAAGGCGGGGGGGCAGCTGGTGGCAAGTTTGTGGCAGTTCGGGGTCACTCATAGAAACGTCTGACTACTCATTTCTGACTGCAGAGTTTGAAATTTCGCTATTAATTAGCATTTATTATTTAGTATAATAATTGTTTGGGGTGCGGTGCTCCAGCACCTTTCAGCAATGGCCTCAGAAGGGGTGTTTGGTGTTCTCTCTGTGTGCCGTGTCGGCTGTAAGCTGTGGCTGTAGCTCCTGCAGTGACCCCTGCTTGAGCAATGGCTTGGCCAGGTAGCTTTAGGTATGCGGTGTTCTAACAAGGAAAGTTCAGCTCTGGGTGATGATATAATGCAATTTGAATCTTGTGTAACAGCAGCTATTTTGCCATTATGTCTTTCAACACAGCGTTCATTTTGGGAGTTGGACTTGATCCTTGTGGGTCCCTTCCAGCTCAGGATGTTCAGTGATTCATTAAAATACTAGTAGAGCTGAGGCTGAGTGCCCCATGTTGCCATGCAGTCAAGGGTGTTTGGGTATTTTGTAAAACTGCTTCGGAGAAGGCAGCTTAACTGGAGCTCAGATAAGATTTTGCTGTTCCCCTCAAGTCATTGAGATTAGTTATTGGCAATACTCTACAAGTAATTTTGCCACCATACTAATACAGGAGAGATAAATTTGTCAGGCTAATTTTAAGCTGATTGTGTGGCTGATAATGCAATTTCTTTTTCAGTGCTTGTTGAGAGAGGCTATTGCTTTTGACTGAAAGTATTCCACATCCTCACGGTTGAGAGGGATGTAGTCTATGTCTTGCCTGGTGACTGGCTGGCTTTGCAAACCCAGCAGTGTGTCTTTGCTCCCTTTTTCCATTCATAAGAGTAAAGATATGAGATTTGTCGTGAGATCTTAACTTATCCTTGATGCTTTGAGAAAAGCTAGAAACACAAGGCAAAGGTTTGTACAGAATGCTGAGCTGTACTGTAGTTTATTTTTTCCAGTTGCTTGTTGCTATTGCTGGACTGTTCTGTAGGTGAACATAGACTTGGAAGAGTCTGGATATCAGAGGAGTCTCTTGTTATCCACTTCTTTTTGTTGTAGTGGGCTTTAAATAATTGCATTGATGAATTTGTTACACTTTCTTCAAAGATGCTACAGCTTTGCTTCCTCTGGAAAGGCTCCTTTGAAGCAGTAGTCCTTAAGTAGCTAGAAAACACATGAAGAATGCTCAGGCTTCGATAGTACTCCTCCTGTATCGTTATAGCTTGTAATTAAACTGATAGGTGATTGTGAGTTGGCTAGTTACACAAGGCAGAGCACCAACATGTTCACCTGCTTTTCTTGTCTGGAGGTGTTTTGTTTACTGATGTAATCCCCTGGGAAACACACTCGAGGTTCCTTTCCCACATGGGATGGTGGTTGTGGATTTGTCATGTCTTTAACAGGTGTCATAGGGTAGACCAAGATTATCATGGTCGAGCAAGTCATGTTTTTAAGTGACTTTTAGGGCAAGGAGGAAATGGAGCTCAATTAAATTACTTTCAAAGGGATTGACTTCCTCACTAGAAGTGCTGGTGGATTTGGTGTAGGAATTACAAGACCTGGTTCATATCAGAAAGCTTGATGATACTACTGAAGATTTAGGAATAAAGGAGGGTAAAATTACACTGTGCTTAACATCAGTTGCCTTGACTGCTCTGGTCAAAGTGGACCAAAATTTCTGTCATAAGGGAAGAAAGAGCTGATCTTGTAATTCTGGTTAGGCAGCAAAATTAATGTTAAAGTGTTAAAGCAAGTAACCATCTGTCTGAACAGGGATCAGACTCCACTGAGAATTTGGAAAGCAGGGTAACATGGACTGTGGATTGCAGTTCTGGACACCAAAAGTATCTTCTCTGTTAATGCCACAGGTTTTTTTCCCTTGTTCACTATAGGGCACTCATATTTCCTCTTCTCATTCGACAAGGAAAACCAACACCATTTTTCACTTTTGTGCTAGCGCTTCTGTTCTGTATTTATAATGGATACTTGCAAGGTCGAAGCTTAAGCAACTACGCAGAATTTCCTTCAGGCTGGTTAAAAGATCCACGTTTCATAATAGGTGAGTTAAAACATGCTATGAGAACATCAGGTGTAGTTTTTCTTTGTCTTCATGCTTTTTATTTTTTATTATAATTTTATAGTGCCTTCAATCCTATTTTATACCTATTCTCATAATTATCTTTTTTACTGTAGCTGTAAGCCTTAACCTTTTTTTATTTTACAACTGAACTGACACTTCTTCCCACAATGTCAGTGCCAGATGATATGTCATCTTTATTCTTTAATACCAAAGTAAACATGGTTCATGTATTTTTTTAATATAGGAACTTGAGTTCTTAAATGGAACCACCAGCATACAGGTTTAGAACAAAGCAGGTTTTCCACATAACGTTGTTGTGGATGGAGCGATGCACTTCACTTGTAAGAAAGAAGCAGCTACCTGTTTATTGATATAAAATAGTGATCTAACAGTTTGATAGTAAATGTGACAGTGGTTTAACAAAATTTTTGGCAAGGTACACTTGATTATTTACTGCATAGAGCCACATGGTAAGTCGTGTGTTGGGGAGACCATTCCATTGAGTCACAAGGTTCAGAGAGGACCTCCTTGCTCTCTAAACTACTCATTAGGGTGTGGGTGCAGCCGAACCCAATCCTAATCCCAGATTTGGGCAATAGTTTGTCTAAAGGATTATATATGTTCAATCTAAGATATAATCTTGGCAAAGTTTATAAAATTTAGCAAGCTATTAGTCACTTACTGAAGATCTGTTGTGGCAATGTTATCTCTCGGTATTAGGGAGTAAGGCATAACCTTGAGAGGCGTCCCTACTGAAGGGAGATCCTGGTGTGCAACCTGTTGCAGTGCAGAAGAGCTCAGTGGGCTCTTGGGCTACTTGGTATTTATGGGGTAAGATGATTGACTCCATAGTCATTTACATATTGACTACAGATGTTAGTTTCTTCCAAATTTGGCTTGCGCTGGACATTGACCAGCACTGTGGTTAGGTGGGCGCATTGTTCAAACTAGCCCTTGGCTATTGTATTGTTATCTGTCTCCCCCAAATCCAGTCTGAGCCAGATGCAGTCATCACAACCAGGTGCATCCATTATGACCACCACTGGTGATTTTTGCTTGAGTAGGGTTATGGGAGATAAAGGTTAGGTTGGGAGCAGGGGGGAAGCACACCATCACAAATGTGTAGATGAAACTGAAATCACTTGTTTCTTGATGTCATAGGTACTAAAGGTTTGTATGTAGACAAACAGAAGTGAAAAAAATTCATGGAGTGAAAATACAGTAAGGGTAGCTGCTAAATACTAAGATACCCCTTCTAATGCCAAAAGTCCTTGGTGTTGAGATATTTACACATGTATGGGTGCATCTGCATGCACCAACCCACCTGCCCTTGTAATAGGAGTGGCCTTTGTCAAAGAACAAAACTGCTCCCCAAGGAAGGAGGGAGGGGAATTGATCATTCACTCCTATCAGGAGGTGAGGTTATGTTTATACTTGAAGCCATGCATGTGATTGAACAGCTGGGTTGTTTAGTGACAAAGTATTGTCTTTGCTGTATTTTTTGTTTCCTAGGTGTCTTCTTTTTGCCTACTGTCAAAAACATAGTATTATTTTCTAATAAAATATTTACAGAAAAATCTTTTTGATCTGAAGATAAACCAGAATATTTTGCCTGTTAGTCAAAAGCAGAATACTGGGCTGTGTGTGTCCTTGATCTGACCCAGTATTGTTATTGTTATTCTGAAGCCAGATCACATTAGTGTTTCTCTTTGACTTCTCAAGCCTTGTACAGCAAGAATAATAAGACTTTTATATTTTTTGCTGTGTTATTGTGGTTGACAAGAGAGGACCACTTTGCTAAATGCTGTTGTGACTATAAGATTGAAGAAATTTAAATTGAAATATGTTCTTTTATGTCGTGGTTTAACCCCATCTGGCAATAAGCACCACACAGTCACTTGCTCATTGCCCCCCCACCCCCCCCCCAAGTGGGATGGGGGAGAGAATCAGAAGGGCAAAAGTGAGAAANGCTATCACTCCAAATGTTCCCCCTCCCCATTCCTCTTTCTTCCCCCAGCTCTGTATGCTGAGCATGACACCATATGGTATGGAATATCCCTTTGGTCAGTGGGGGTCAGCTGTCCTAGCTGTTTCCCCTCCAAGTTCTTGTGCACTGCCAGCCTGCTCACTGGTGGGATGATGTGAGAAGCAGAAAAGGCCTGGGCTCTGTGTGAGCAGTACTCAGCAGTAGCTAAAACATCCCTGTGTTATCAACACTGTTTCCAGCATAAATCAAAAACATCCCCCCATACTAGCTACTATGAAGAAAATTAACTCTACCCCAGACCAAACCAGCACAAATCAAAACAGTATGATGAATCTACCCTCAAAACCTGAATTGTATCTGCTCCTAGCGTTAAGGAATGTTGCCTTCAAAGGAAGATAACATAGGTAACATGTAGCCGAAGACTCAAAATGGAAGGGGGAAAGTACTTAATTTGACTCCTAAATTCCTTTTGATTTATCCCGTGCAATTAGGGCAACAAGACATAAGGATGCAGAATGTGTGATAATCTCGGTTTCTATGAAAGCCTGGTATAAATGGTAAAACCATTTTGCTAAATTCCTTCATAATTTTATTATTCCTTTTATTGCACAGAAGTCTGCTGTGGAAACTTTGGTATATTGCTAGTAAAAAAAAAAGGGGGGGGGCTCAGATGTGTCCCTCTGTCAGGAATGAGAATGGCTGTTTCTTTGAGTGTTTAAAATTTTGGTGTATTTGGTTTTGTGTGTGGAAGTTGGGGAAATACATGCATTACATCTGTATATATGCCCATGCATACACTTATATATCTAGCAACACAAGAATAGACTTTAAACTTACAATATTATTCTGATCTAGAGACCTGTTGATTACTGTGAGCTCTACTGACTGAAGGGCTCAGTGTGGGGCTGGGAATGTGCAGGATGTCACTAGAATTGCTCCTACGGTTTCCATTACTAGTGCTTTGACATAATATGCTGAACATGTGATATATGACTGTAGTGTGTTTTGTGAACAACCTGTTTGGCCCTGTGTATGAAAGATAGTATTTTAAATATTTCCCTTTAGGTTTGATAGGGTGGTTGATCGGCATGGCAGTCAATATTCATTCTGATCATATTCTCAGAAACCTGAGGAAACCTGGGGAAACTGGTTACAAGATACCAAGAGGTGAGTAAAAATGTTATAGGGATTTATATAGCAAAAGCAGCATATCTTATATGAGGAGAGGCAGAGAGATCTGGGACTTGAGCCTGGAGAGGAGAAGGGTCAGGAGGCTCTTATTGATGAGTACAAATACATGATGGGAGGGAAGGAAGAAGAGGGAGCCAGGCTCTTCTCACTGGTGTCCAGTGACAGGACCAGAGGCACTGGGCACAAAATTCAAACTAATTAAATTACATCTGAACACACTTTTTTTGCTGTGAGGGTGGTCAGATGCTGGAACACGTTGCTCAGAGAGGTGGTGGAGTTTCCATCTATAGAGACTCAAAACAAGACTGGACATGGTCCTGGTGAACCTGCTGTAGTTGACCCTGCTTGAGCCAGAGGAAGTTGGACTAGATGATCTCAAGAGATTTCTTCCAACCTAAAATGTTTGTGTAAAGATGACTGTCTAAAGCTTGGTGTATTTCAGGGGAAGATAGTAATTTATCATATGAGGAAACTGGAAATAGCAGTTTGTTTTCTACCTTAAGTGATTTCATAGTCTGGGAAACTTTTCCTTTCCTGTTAGGCCAAGTATTTTAAGGTATCTTTCACAATATGTGGCTTGTGCAAGTCTGAATTTCTTGACAAACTTTGCCTGAATTTTTAAAAAGCAGTAAAAATGTAACAGTGTTTCACAACTTCTATGGAAATCAGTGGGTGGGTGGAGAAAGAAGACCTAAATTATCATCCCTGTGTGGGGGCAGAGGGGAAAGGCAGAAAGTACTTACAGCTGTGCATGGCTGGCCCATCTCATGTTGTCCCACGTAGGAAGAGGGAGGGATCTTAAGTAATTGGAGGGCAACAACTGCTGCAGTAAGGGAGATAGAGGGAAAAGGGGACAGAAATCCAGAGGAACTTAGGCATTATAAATTCTGACCTTCACAGGAAAATGGAGAATATGAAAAAACTTCTTATGGAGCCTATTGAAGTGCTAAGGTTTATTGACACACTTGGAAACATTGGACTCTTCCAGGGATATTACACTCAGTGAGAGCAGAAAAATAATAGTTGCCTCTGAATTCTGCTGTTTCTCTAAGTATTTCCTTGAGCTGTTGCTCTCTTGGTTTTTAGTGGGACTTTTTAAAAACTAAAACTGAAGGAACTAGATATCTAAGGCAGTAGGCTTTTTTCACTAAGAAGGTAACTTTATAAATTTAATAGCTGTAAATCCAAGTACCCATGTGAAAAATGAATATGAGCATACTGTGCTATGTTCAGTGTACAGAAAAGTTCTGAAGGAAATAAGATGTTTGCATGATCAGGAGTTGGTCTTTTTGCTATTGTTTATCCAGTTTAAGTGCTAGAATTCTGCTTTTTTGTCATAAAACAAAGTAAATAAACAACATGTTTTGACCTTGCTTTATTACACTTGGCAAATATTTGTGTAGTCCTACTGGTAAAGCATGTACTGAGTTGTTATCAATTTGTACACTAACTGTGGAACTAGGGTGAAAGTTCTTATTTTATATAAGTCCCAGCAGGTGAGTACTGACTGTTTTACAGCCAATTATGCATAAACACATTTAATACAGACTGTTAATTACTACTTTCACTTAGTGTCAAGGCTGAAGCAGTAGATCTGACAGGGGATGGAAACAAAAGGGCAAGATATATGGTAAGATGCAGAATAGATTTGGAACTTTAATTGATAATCATGTTCATAATTAATTTCTAAAGTACTTAAAGAAATTAAACTTTGTATGCTAACTAACCATATGAGTATCTTCTGGGACTCTTAAAGGGGAGTACATTTTCTATTTTTACATATTTTAAAGAAGGTTTAGTTTATGATCAAAGAGCCAGTTTGATATCATTGCTATTTACAGAGGCATGAACTTCTGATACTGGTAAATCTGCTTTTCTTTAATCAAAAATTGAAAGATTGAGTTACAGAAGATCTTAGAATCAGGTCTGAAGTGATCCTTTGTAGTACAGCTTGAACTGTCCATTGTCTTAAAAAATTATATAGAGACATTGGTGATACAGGTCTATTTGACAATAATAAAATATAGCATTGGAGATCTCCTTGATTAAGGTGCTTTTAAAATAACTGTCCTGCTTTCAGGAGGAATGTTTGAGTATGTCAGCGGAGCCAACTTCTTTGGAGAGATTCTGGAATGGTTTGGGTTTGCCCTTGCCTGCTGGACCATTGAAAGCCTTGCATTTGCGTTGTGTACACTTTTCATCTTGGGTTCAAGGGCAAAGCAACACCACCAGTAAGTGTTTGTCTTATTTCTGTTGTCTTTATGCCACACTTCGTTTTCATTTCACAAATTATCCCTCATCCCATAGGAATGTTGTAGAGCAAGTCATGTGAAAGACTCTGCTACTGAAGTGGAGAATATGATAGGAAATGAGTAGTATTAAGCACTGCAGAATTTCAATGGGATAGTACTGAGCATAAACACACACAATGTACAGTGAGTTGGTCAAAATGTTTAAATGAACATAGTTCATACTGGATCTGTAAAGATTATAGACTAGTTTGGGAAAATTGTCTTAACTGATCATATACTATACTTCCCCTAGGGGCTCAAACTTGTTTCTATAATAAGATTTTGAAAACTACTCTACTGTTGTCTGTAACAGGCACACTTTATAGTCAAATCTATATCATTGTCTATAATAAAGTGTATAGACAATATGAAAACAGTTCTGGTAGATGATATTTAATAGTCTCTGGCCTTGTGATTAAACAGTCTGATAATGTACTGTATACATAATGTGGCTTTCCTACTGACAGAAGAATCAGTTTGAGAAGACTTGTTTCTTCAAAGGATTCTCTTTAAGGAATACCGTGTTTAAAAGACTTTACACACCTTAATCTTATTTTAGTGGTTTTTAGCTTCCTGCTTTGTTTCTCATGCTGAAACTTAGTGGCATAAGAGGAAATTTATGGAGGAAATAGGTTGAAAAAAATGCCATTGCTAACAGTCTGTCAGGGCAGCCATGCCTATGTCTAGTGGAGTCTTGAAAGCCTCCAGAAACAGACGTTTTCCTGAACCTTCTTTGTAGAGTGTTCCAGGTCTGTGTTACCTTCCCAGTGAACAAGTTTTTCCTACTATTCAGCTTGAACCTTACAAGCCTGTCACATGTGACTAATCCCTCCTTGTTTTACCACCTGCTATTACTGAGCAGAGTTGCAGAATATCTGAGGTTGGTAGGAGCATCTGAAGGTTGTCCAGCCCAGTCATCTGATGTGACTTGCTCCAACCAGAACTGACTGCAAGGCCATAGCCAGTTGCCCAGGGCCTCATCCAGTTGAGTGTCTCCAAGGGTGGAGGATACAGGACATCTCTGGTAAAGCATTGCAACAGGATTTTTCTCATTTTCATGGGGAAGAGGGTGATCTTTCCCTTGCATCCTGTGGGGATTTTCCATGTTGCAGCTTTTATCTCTGGATTTGCAAGTCCACTTACTGTGTGCCTCCAGGAAGGGTATGGCTCTGTTCTCTCTAATATTTCTGTAGGTAGTGGGAAACAGCAATTATATCTGCCTCAACTTCTTTTCCAGGCTGAACAAGCCTCAACCTCTCCCCTTATGTTCCAGCTACGCAGTTGTCTTAATGACTGTCTGCTGGATTCTTCTCCAGTTTGTGGACATCTCTACTGCACTGGAAGCTGCAAACTGTAGGCAGTAATGTAGGTGCAGGCTCTCAACTGCTGGATAGTGGAGAATAAGCACTTCCCTTGACTTGGTGCCTCTATAGGTGTTAAAGCAGGCCAGTATGCAGGTAGTCTTTATCATTGCAGGGATCCATTACTTACTCATGTTCAACTTGTCCACCAGGATGTTCATGTCCTTTTGTGCAGAGATGCTATCTAGTCAGTCAGTCTCTGGCCTGTGCTTTTGCATGGGGCCACTGAATTCCAGCTGCAGGACTTTGCATTTCACTCATAGTTTTGATCCATTGTCTTAACTCCCAGTACCTGTAGGCAGCAAGAACAGGTCCCCTTAATCTCTTCCTCACCAGACTATGCAATGCTACATTCCTCAGCCTATCCTTGTATATTATGTTCTTCAGGCTCAAATTCCATGATTGTTTTCCATCTGTCTTAAGCCTTGACAGCACTCTATCAGAGCTGTTGACTTACAGAGCACTAAGAAAGCTAAATGTTAAAGGAAGAAGGAAAAATGTAAATCCATGTAAGTGAAGAAATATTTTGGTGTAGTCTGTTGAGATTGAAGAATTTAGAATACATGACTGAAAAGGATAACTAGTATAATGCTGGTATTCCACAGCTGCAGGTTATCATGTATTGCATGTTGTCTGCTCTTTCCAGCTTTGATCTTGCAGTTGGCTATTGATCATATGAATACCTGCACCTTTGAGGAGCCCAGATGAAGTTAATTTTTTTATTATTTTAGAGAAGCTGAAGAATTAGTAACTGAAAGTGGGAGTAGCTGTGTTTGTTTATATAAGTGACTAAACTAATATTTGGTTAGGCCATGCAGTTATTCTCTTTAAATTGTTTGGATTAAAAAATAGTGATGATCTTTGAGGGGGATTAGCAATAAGGCTAGTGTAATGTTTGTCACATTCAGCGTGATTATCCAAATCCTGACTGGAACTGAAGATGGATCTCTGCAGAACAGGACAGTCATTCCAGTATGTGAAGTATCCCTTGCTCCCAGGTGAACTCATAATAACAATTTGACATGTAGCAACATACATTTTTGCAATAACAGGGCTGCTCTCACCACATGTTGCCTTGGTTTCCCATTGCTGTCAGTAGTGACTTTGTTTTGTTGTAGTTGGTGACTAGATGCCATTAGGATGAGTTTGGTAAATGGCAGTTGTCTATCCAGAATGAATTCTAAAGGCATTTTTTCTAGTTTGTAGACAGAAAATATATGGATTAAATTGAACATCTTGTACAATTACTTAATTTCCTTGACAGTATTTTGAAGTCTCAATAGTCATTAGATTTGTCTTTTTTTTTTCAGATGGTACCTTGAAAAATTTGAAGACTACCCAAAAAATAGAAAAATTGTGATCCCATTTGTGTACTGAGCTGTGCTTATGACAGTGTTTTTTGAAACAGATGCTTTTGGTACCAGCTAACACTTTAAAGGTGTTGTCAGGTTAACAACATGCTCTGATCATCACTGTGACAAAGCCTTGCATCAGTGCTGCTATTCGTCACTGCTTTTCCTCTTAATGAAAATCCAAAATCTGATGGACATGGTGAATAGGAACAGAAATGCTTTTTCAACAGTGGAGCATCATCATAAATACATTAGGCAATGCATCTGAATTCACATCATGGAAAGCACTGTACAGGACTTCTGATGCCTCCCTTTCTGCCTGTGCAGGCTTCTGCTGTTTCCACTCAATCTAGCCACGCTGTCCTGATGATTGTGCCATGAGCCCTGTCATCCTCACTGCAGTGTGGATGGTGTGTTCTGCCTGTTATTTGCTTGCATACAGAAATGGGGTTGACTTCTTTCCTTGCCTTCCTGATCCTTCCCCTCCCCAGCCCCGTGTTTCCAGGAGAACTGATGATGGGACCAAGGACATAAAATGAATGTAGTTCCTGTTAGGTGAGAGAGTGTTCTTCCTCCTCTTTGCACTCTGCACAGGTACAGGCACTGTATAGGTAATATTTAATGCTATTCTCATCATCATTCAAAAATAATAGACTAAGAATGTCATCTACCTCTCAGACTAGATAACTGTTTCATTATTTGATATGTTTTTTTCAGTCAACACTATTTTTAATTATTAACAATTGTGTAATGTTTTCTAACTTCATAAAGAAACCTTAAGGTTTTTACAAAATTCTTTTGCTATACTGTTTAAAAAAACCAGATATCTCCCTTCTGTTGATAATGGTCTAGATGATTTTATATTCCAAAAATCTGGAGTGCTGTAGTGCTGCTTGTTTTATTAATGTCAGTACTCATATCCCTACATTTCTTTTTCCTGAAGGATTTAAAAAACATTATGGCATCCCAAACATACTGACTTTAAAGTTTCAGGTACACCTGTGTCCTTTGCAGGCTTGTGATATTAAAGAATTTTTTAGAATTGCTGAAAAAAAAGTAAGAAATTCTACGGAAAACTTAAACCAAACTAACCAAACCCAAACAAAAAACCCAAACCAGCAATCAAATAATTTAAAAAAGCAACTATCAAAACCCCCTAAACTTCCCACAAAACCCAAAAACTCTGCTGCTAATATAACTTGGAAATTAATGGAAATCAAGTGTCTTCTGATATGCTAACACTGTGTACGTTGGGTTATGTTCTTCAAAACAACCTGGTAACATAATTTTGCCAGGTGCTGAGTTTTCCAGGATGGTATTGCAGTAAGCTTTGTCTAAAGCTCAAAATTCTGTCTTTGCTCTTAAGTTACACTGCTGTAGTAATCAAAGTAACATATCTGAACTTTACCTTTGAAATTTTAGATATTAGTTTAAAAATGTTACCTCCAGGAAATGGGCAGTGAAAAAGGACTTCGACCCAAGCTTCTGCTTAACAGTTATTTCTTCCTTCTTTTCCTTCCTGCCATGTTTTTATAGTACTTACTGTCCTGAAGTCTTGGCTATCACTAAGGATTTATTCAGTGGTGTAAAGTGTAACAAATTCTACTGTTATTGACTTGAAACAGTTAAAGGAAGGAGGGGAGAGAAACCATCAGTCCTGCAGTGATGGTAACTTACAGCTAAGCCCTTGGACTGCCAGTTGCTCTCAGCCAATATCCAAGAAGTCCTGCTTTGGGAGAACATAGGGATACCTGTCCCTTTGACTCCATTGTCATTTGATTCTTAAATTGTTTAATCATTTCTTTAGTTTTTTTGTTAGTGGACAATAAAAGTTCAATAGGATCACTTAAAGTATATTTTGAAGAGAATTCTGGAAACTTAGTCTTGATATATCAAGATATTTCTATACCCTATCACATCCCTGGGGCAGTTTTAAAAATATTGGTATCTACATTATCCAGCTATCAAAATCTGATTCAGGAGGGATTCAAAGAGCACTGTCTACTCTAGGTATTTAAATACTTGCATAGTTTATAGTGAATTAAGGTCTTGTATCTTTAGTGTTTTTTAAACAAATATCCCTAATGGGACAACCAACCAGTAAAAATCTGGATGCAGGACTTCAGCCTGTAATCTACCACCTCCTTTTTTTTGTTTGGTCTTTTATGAAAAGGCAAAGATTCTTTTAATAGTAAACAGTGAGAGAAACTGCTTAGCATTCAGTATGTCTCTGTATATTCAAGAGCTGTAGCTCTCTGTAGTCAGTAGTCTTTATCATAGTTTAAAGAAAATTTGTACTGATGTCTCTGTGCTCTGGTGATATGCTAGTGAATATTTATCTTGACTAAAGTTCATGGTTTGCTCACATAATGTTAATTTATGGTTTACCTATAGCAGGATGGGGATCTGAAATGTGATGCTCTGACAGCTTATCTGTGCTCTTTCTTTTCTTACAGAAAAGGAAGAGCTAAGGTCTATGGGATGTGAATGTCAGTGCATTTAAAAATACTCGCTAATTGAATTACAAAAAAAGAAAAAAAAGGAAGAAGATTTTGTTCTTTGTGTGTTTATATTTTATACTTGATTATACTGCCAGAACCTTCCTTAAGTAAAGCACAGAATTTGTTTGAGGCAGTTCACTAGAGAAGAAACCTTATGAGGTGTGGTTGAGGGAACTGGGATTCTTTAGTCTGGAGACGAGGAGGCTGAGAGGAGACCGTATCACTCTCTACAGCTACCTGAAAGGAGGTTGTAGCAAGGTGGGTGTTGGTCTCTTCTCCCAAGCAACGAGTGATAGGACAAGGAAATGGCTTCAGGTTGTGCCAGGGGAGGATTAGATTGGATATTAGGAAAAACATCTTCACCGAAAGGTTTGTCAAGCACTGGAACAGGCTGCCCAGGGAAATGGTTAAGTCACCATCCCTGGAGGTATTTAAAAGATGTGTAGATGTGGTGCTTAGAGACATGGTTTAGTGGTGGACTTGGCAGTGCTAAATTAATGGTTAGACTAGATTTTAAAGGTCTCTTCCAACCTAAATGATTCTGATTCTTGCATTTCAAGGCCAAGGTACATTGGTAAAAAGCATATCATCAACTTGGTCAAATGGTAGAACTGCCTTTTGTTTAAACAATATCCCATCTATTTGTCATACTTTACTCGTGCTCATTTCCCCTTTTAGCAGCTCTGATTGAATTTTTTTGAAAATCTGTGGTGTGAAAATGAACTCTGTTCTGCCCATTCTAGAAGGAGAAAACATGTATGCTTAATATTTGGTATAATATCTGTAGCAATTTTGAACAGAGACACTTCTACTCAGAGTGCCTACATCTTTCCCCAAAATCTCCTGCTAATAAAATATGGTTTGTGGTGTCTTGCTTGAATATGTTTTTTTTTTAAATTATCAGTCTACTTTCTAATAAAACCAGATATAAAAAAGTCAAGTACAAAATTTCTGTACCCGTGATATGATTTATCTCAGTTCTCAGCTTGCTACTTCCTTTGCTCACTGTGGTCTGGCGTCTGTATTAGGTACCATGTGGCTGTTGCTGGAGTTTCTTCCACTGCTTTCTCTTTCCTTTGTAAATTAGTCCCTGCAGCTCCCTGCTCTGTCCTTTAAAATCTTGGTTGAAAGTATCTATTTTTCCCTTTACCCTGTTCAGTGTGTTTGCTATTATGCTTTAACTTCCTTTAATATATAAACTTTTATAAAACACAAAATTCCTGTTGCTATCAAATTTTCTCATGAATTGTTATTTGCTCCTGATTAGGTAAATATTTATGCAAGGTTGTCATAGGTTAACCTTGGCTGGATGCTACATGCCCACCAAGCTGCTCTCACTCCCCCTCCCTACCTGGACAGGGGGAGAAAAAATACAATGAAGGGCTTGTGAGTCAAGATACAGGAAAATCACTTACTAATTACTGTCACAGGGAAAACAGACTTGACTCAGGGAAATTAATTTATTGCCAATCAAAAGTCAGAGTAGGGTAATGAGAAATAAGAACTAATCTTAAAACAGCTTCCCTCCATCCTCCCTTTTTCCCAGGCTTAACTTCACTCCTGATTCTCTCTACCCCCTTTCCTGCTTCTTCCTCCTCACACTCTTCCCCTGTTCCAGTGTGGGGTTTCCTATCACTGGAGACAGTCCTCCATGAACTTCTCCTACATGAGTCCTTCCCACAGGCTGCAGTTCTTCACAAACTGTTCCAGTGTGGGTCCCTTCCATGGGGTCACAAGTCCTGCCAGCAAACCTACGCCAGCACGGGCTCCTTTCTTCACAGGGTCACAGGTCCTGCCAGGAGCCTGCTCCAGCGTGGGCTTCCCACAGGGTGGGAACTATCTCATGAACAGATCACAAGAGGGGTTCAGGATACCAGATACTTGAAAATCATTGTTCTTGGTAATCTCTAATGCTCCTTCTGTTTCTTGACTACAAAGATCTAAGTTTTATACCCTATTTTTTGCCCTGCATTAATTTCCTTAAATATATTTCCCTTAGCAATCTGAAAGGGTGACAAAAAAATCTATTCTACAGCTATTTGCATAAACAGAATTACTGCCTAATGTTTGCATAAGGAATTTAACTTCTCTATCTACTTCCCAGAGTGAAGTACTTATATATAAAAATAATTATGATGCAGACTGGCCTCTATGTGTATAGGCTGAGCAGAGGGGCCAAGCATCAATAGAAGGAAAAGACAGTGAGATGGTGGCCAGCTAGGAAAAGCAAGCTTCTCTAAGTCACTCATATGACTTCAGGTTAGTATGTCATTACTATTCACATTAGTATGACATTATTAGTTCCTATCTGGAAAATAACTACAGAGGAAAAGAATGCTTATTGAAGCAAAGTTTTACTTTGTTGTTTTTTACTCATTGAGGTTTTTTTTTTAAATGATATTAAACCCCTTTAACATAGAATTGTTTGTGTTTGTGAATTTTAGGCAAAGCACTGTTTACGTGAGGAGCAGAAAGGGAATTGTTGGTACTGACTAGAGGCAGGTTTTGGTCCTATGTTTAGTAGTGATTTGCAACTTAAATGTGTTCTAAAGACCATGAGTGTAGCATATAATGTAGGGAGAAAATACAAAATACAAAGCACAGTTCTATTGTTTATAGAAATTGTTTTCCGTAACAGCATATTTTTCAGCCTAGGGAAGTATGCCTCCATGGGCATTTTGAATGGCAGCCTTTGAATGGACTTTCATTTTAAGTAAACTAGTTTTCTTAAAAGATCTCCAGCAGGCATTTGGAATTGATATTTGTGAAGTCTCTAGGTAATTTTGGTCTGTGGGAACAAGGTCTCTTGCCTCTGTTAACCTCTGTATAGATTCCTTTAGAGAAACAGTTCCTCCATATTTCCTTTTGCTACTTTCTGCTCCAACAAGGCCAGCTGTTTGGCAGCAAGGCTGGGCACTCTGCCAGAGCTCTATGTGATCTTGAAAAGGTTTTATCTTTTTTAATATTGTAAAGATCTAGCAGAGCTGATTTGAAACTTTCCTGAGTGATTGATGAGATCTTCCATGAGACATCACAGACCATTTCTTCCTCCTTGTAGGTAACTGCAGATGTAATTTCTATGAGACCAAAACATTTTGTCCATAATTCTTGCTGGGTTCCATATGGCCCAAATGAGAGAGTTCAAAATGCATGAGAGAGTTTGAATTGGGGCCAGCAAAGAATTATGCCATACAGTACAAATGTCAAGAAATTGTTCTTAGCAGCTGTGCAGAAAGCTGAGGCAGAGCTGTCTGTCCCATAAATGGCACAGTCAAGCTCAAACCGCTTTCACTCTGTCTCCTAGCCCTATGCCAGAGCCATTGCCAGTAAAGACAGATGATTTCCAGGCCAGCACCATGCAAGAGGATGCTTACAGCTAGACTAAGTAGTGCATTATGCACTGTAACCTGTTGTCAACGAGAAACACATTACACTCAGGAAAGGGGAAGGATTTAACTTGTCACAAGGATGTACAAAGTAGAGAACAGCAGGAAGAAATACAGGGCAAAAGGTGAAAATGGCAGCTTCCCCATCCTCAGGACAGAAATTGTAGACAGATCCTCATAGTTTTTGCTCTCTGCTCCTAACAGATACAGCCCAAGGGAAGCCTCTGAAGTGGTCTGCACTTCACAGCCAAGAGTCAGCCATAGATCTATGGAATGGCACTCTTGAAGCATCCCACTGGGTAGTATGGGGTATAGACTGGTACTATGTATTGTTCTTATAGGTAAGTTGAGGAAGAGAATGATCAAGAGAGAGTCCCCGCTAGAGGTGCGGAGGGACTGGTCAATCTATACAAACAAGGAGCTAGAGGAGGATGACTGTATCATGCAGGAACTGATTCCCTGATGCAGCATCGCATGAGAATACTGCTGTCTGAAAGGATCACCTCTGGACAGCGTGACCTAGACCATCAACAAGGGAGTGAAGCATTTAAAAAGCAACAGAAGCATTTTAAAAAAATGGCAACAAAGTTGTCAGAGAAGCACTTTACAACCAGTTAAGAAGTATGTGTGCAGTTGGAAAGGGCAGTAGCATGGCTTTATGCTCAGAATCACCTGGACTTGTGCAAAGCATTTGACACTGTCTCATATGACATCCTCGTCTCTAAACTGGAGAGACATGGATTTAAGAGAAGGACCACTTGGTGGATTAGAAGTTGGCTGGATGGTTGCATCCAAAGAGTTGTGGTCAATGGCTCAGTGTCCAAGTGGAGACCAGTGGCATTCTGCAGTGGTCAGTAATTGGACTGATGTTGTTTAACATCTTTGGAGACATGGACAGTGGGATTGAGTGCACCCTCAACAAGTTTGCTGGTGACACTGAGCTGTGTGGCGCGGTCGACACACTGGAGGGAAGGGATGCCATCCAGAGGGACCTTAATGGGCTTGAGAGGTGGGCCTGTGCAAACCTCATGAAATTCAACAAGGCCAAGTGCAAAGTCCTGCATGTGGTTTGGAGCAAGCCCAAACACAAACATAGGCTTGGAGGAAAATGGATTGAGAGCAGTTCTGAGAAGAAGGACTTGGGGGTGCTGGTTGAGAAGCTGAACATGAGCCAGCAATGTGCACTTGCAGCCCAGAAAGCCAGCCATGTCCTGGGCTGCATCAAAAGTGTGACCAGCAGGTTGACAGAGGTGATTCTCCCCCTCTGCTCTGCTCTCATGAGACCCCACCTGCAGTACTGCATCCAGCTCTGGAGTCCTCAGCACAGGAAAGACATGGACCTGTTGGAGCAAGTTCAGAGGAGGGCCGCAAAGATGGTCAGAGGGCTGGAGCACATTCCCTATGAGGACAGGTTGAGAGAGTTGGAGTTATTAAGCCTAGAGAAGGCTCTGGGGACACTTTATAGCAGCCTTTCAGTACCTGAAGGAGGCCTACAGGAGAGATGAATAAGCACTCTTTATCAGGGAGTGTAGCGATAGGATGAGGGGTAATGGTTTTATAGCTGAGAGAGGGTAGATTTAGATTAGATATTAGAAGTTTTTCCCTGTGAGGGTGGTGAGGCACTGGAACAGGTTGCCCAGAGAAGCTGTGGATGCCCCATCCCTGGAGGTGTTCAAGGCCAGGCTGGATGAGGCTTTGAGCAACCTGGGCTAGTGGGAGGTGTCCCTGCCCATGGCAGGGGGGGTTGGAACTAGATGATCTTTAAGGTCCCTTCCAACCCAAACCATCCTGTGATTCAATGACTGGACATCGATATCATGAACAGACCCCTTACCCCAGTTCACGTGGCTGTGGAGTGGAGACTGCCATTGCAGATAATGATCATGTTCACTGCCAGTACCCAAAGATATCTGGCACTGGCACTACCATCAAAAGGGGGCTTTGGTATATTCAGGTATGTCTTGTTCATCTACTGTCCTCAGGATCCCAAAGGCATGTCTGTTTCACTGCATATGTATAAGGTCCCAAGATGAAATGGTACTGACAGAAGTCCTAGAGAAGTCCCAGCTGATCTCTGTCCACAGTCTGTCCAAGCACTGGAAAGAACTGATAGTGAAGCTGTTTATTGCGTGTCAAGTGAGGCAGAGGAAGTTGTGAAGTGCTATATGGTTCCAGTGTTGAGTTCAGTTGTTTCAGTGGAAGGAAGTTGGAGTGCTGATAGAAAGTCTGGGGGAGAAGTGTCTGAATACTGTTCTGCTGGTCCCTGGCCTTGACTTTAGCTTCTTCAAAGGGCAAATGGCAAATGTGTGTGCTGAGGGATGAGTCAGTGCTCTGCCAGTTTTCTTGCTTCCCACCCTTCTACCCCACCAACACCTGCGTCTGTCCACTCCACCTCATTTTTTTCTCCTTATTTCTAGTCCAGGTCTTTGTCTACATCAGACTGCATGTTCAGACATGCTCTCTTACACACTTATGTTTTTCTCATTCTCATTCTAATGGACCTGCGAAACCATATTATCCTTTCCTATCAGTCCCTATCTGATCTATCCTACAGCTGATTCACATTAACATTACCTAAAAACCGTGCCAAAAATTTTTGCTCTCCTTTGATCTTCTGTACTCCTCTGCTTGCTTATCCATGGGCCAATGTGAATATGGCTCAGGTCAGCACTTTTATATTGGCATCAAGCTGTTTCTCTGCTGGAAAGCTGCTTCCTGAGATGTCCAAGTGATTTAGTTGTGGCCCAAGAACAGCTAAAAATAATGGCTTTGAAGGTGGAGATGCAGGACATAAACATATTTAAGGAGAGGGAACTGCATTGCAACAGAGGGCAGTTTCTATTTAAAGAGCGAATGCATATAGGTAGGTGCATGTGCTGCCTTTAGATGAGGACCAGTGGGCAGAATGAACCTATGAAAAATACTCAGGTGGCTGACCACACAAGATAAATTAGCTTCTAGAAATCTGTACAAGATCAAATATGGCTTTGATCTAGCTTGGAAGCTAATAAAAGTGAGCTATATCTTTCACCATTATAGTATTTGCTGACACCTGATGTAACTTCTCTTTAATCCTGTCCACAGTCATTCTGCTGTGCATAAATGATTCTTCCAGGTTTAGTATAGAAGCAGCTGGTGCCATATCTGGTGCCACGTTAACATGGTAGATGAGGGCTCCAGGGCACATACTCACTAAGCAAATTTTACATCAGCTCTCTCACAGCTTGTTCCATACATCTTAGCACATTTTTATCTTGTTTGTTTTTTTTTTTTATTTAATAGTATCTTGCTCTCCTCAGCAGAGAGCTTACATTCAACAGATCTGAAGGAAAGCATCTTTATTGTAATATTGTTCCTAGGAGGAACAATGCATTACTTATAGATTCTTTTCCCATCAGAAGGTCTAGCCAGATCTTTTTCCTTCCATTTTTGAGCACATGCAACCACACTGAGCTGGAATCCCTTCCCCTTGCCAGGATTCACACAGAAGGTTTTGTATGCCCTCAGCTGTCCTCTACGCAATAGCCTGGAGAATGACAACTTAAAGATGATCCTGGGACCTCCTAGATCTCAAACATGAGGAAGGGAGAAATCCTGAACAGTTTATTCCCATGAACTTTCATGAGTCTCCGTAATGTGTTCTCTCAACCTATCATCCAAAGGTAAGTGATCCTTCTTACAAGAGCAACTCTCTGCAGGGTTCTGCATTGAGCCATGAAGAGATGAAGGATTGAGCAAAGTGAAAGATTCAAGGAGGAAAAGATGACATGATTTTAGCCTGTTCAGGGTTACCTGTGCCAGGCCTTCCTTAATGGGAGACAGAAGCAATTTTTTTGAGGAAGGTAAAAGCCTATGTTTCCAGGGGACAGATTACAAGCATGCCCTAAATCATGTTTTGTAAGAATTGGAAACTCCTGTTCTGCTTTTCCATGTGTCTGCCCATTGTGATCAGCTCCGTTTGAGAGGGAAAACTCTATCTCCGCTCTCTTCTCCAGGAATGTATTTACTGGGAAAAAAGTGACAAGCAAGCAGCTAAGGAAACTGTCTCCCCTTTACCACCTCCCCAACATTGTCTCCTGGTGATTAGCCCACTCTGAAGGTCACTTGTTAGAGATGCCTCTCCTTGGCTGGACAGCCTTTCTTTCATGCCCTCATCCAGTTCAAGACCATGATTTTTTTTAGTTCTTTCTTCTTCCTGCCTTCAGCAGATACATGACTGATGAGAAATACTGCTGAACCCTACTCTCTGTGCCTTCTCCATCTATCCTATGGGCTGCAAAGGCTATGGAGATCAGAGCTGGTGAGTGTGAAGGAGGTGATGTGGCAGAGGCTTGCAGTGAGATTATGGGTGACTAGAATGAAGGTCATATGAGACAATCTTGGAGATGTCCTGGAGAGCGTGAACTGTCAAGAGAACCTGTTGGTTGCCTCTCAGCCACTGTGTTGCCCTGGTGGAATCACACTCATGGCCATTCCCAGCTTCAAGGAACAGAACTAAGGCTGCACCACATGGGTATTCTGTATTTGCATCTTGTAATTTCCAGGCGTGTAAACTGAGCCATATTAAAAGTTTGAGACACTATCTCCCTTTACCTGTGTTAATGAATTCAGAGAGTTCATTAAAGAAACAATAGATTAATAGCAAGGTTTGGGCAACGCTGCCCTGTATATATTCCACTTGTGTATTCAACTCAATTGCCATTATTTACTAAAACATATGAACTACTTAGATATTTGGAATTGTGGTTATGACATCAAAGCCAACACCTACAAGGTTACCACACACTTCAGCACTGCCACTGTTGCCAAATGAAAAATGTGTTTGGCTGAAGTTGGAACTGAAATATAATCTGTGTTCAAGAGGGAGCTGTGGTTCTATTTTCTGTGACAACCAGCCAGATTAAAACACTTTATAACAGATTAATGAAATGACCTCAGAAGTAATGAGACTACATTTTTAGTCATTAGTTCTGTAACTTCAAAGTTAAATACTACCTTAAAGAAACTGAAGTCATGAAAAAGAGCAGATATAAGGATGTCATGTTACTGGTGTAAGACAGGCAATGCTAGTATGAGGCATTTTAATGTGATGTTAATAATCAAGCAGTTGAACTTCACCATGGCAAACAAGGTGTTTTGCCTCCTGAGGTTAGGATCTTTTCAATATCTGGGTCCTCACAAGTTCACCAGTAGGAAGGAAGCCCTTTTGAAAATAAAGCAAATTTTTATGAAAATCAAAACTATATTTGACTGACAGACATTCTGAAACTCTTGCCTTCAGTGAGTAGTTTCATTCAGTAAAGGACAATTAAATTAAAATCAAACAGTCTTTTTTAAAAAAATCAATCCCTTCAAAGGAAATTTTCACTTTAAGGAGACAAGATTAGAAACATGCTTTATTTAGATTTCACAATGGAGATGCTCAAAACAGAGAAGAGTAAACTGATGTTAGATTATTTTTCTTGTCCTTGTGCCACAACAGGCCATATTTCTTCATATTATACACACTTATGAAGGAAACATGTAATGCCTCCTTTTCTGCAGAGATAGGTCAGTGATTTGCCACAAGCTTTGAAGAATCATCATGGGATACATGAGTGAACCGGTGTGTTAACAAGCTGTTGCTTATAGATTTCTCAGAGGAGACTTCCTTCTTCTCCATGTTCTTAAAATGCAGAACCCTGAGTACGTTGTGCCCAAAACTTCCATCCTGTGCCCACTATTACACTCATATGGTATTTGCTGCCTTGACCCTGTAGAAGGAACTGAAAAAGCACAGTTTTAGCTTCAGAAATTCTGTCTACCCGAACACAGTTTAAGTCAGTGGGAGGCACCCCCTTCTGAGAAGACTGTAGCTACTTCAAGAAGCAGCCTGGGCCCTTCCAATACAGCGTTGGGATTGGTGAGTCTCAGGAATACTCTCCTCAGTCAAAAGCTGCTTTTGAGTTATTGCCTCTTACTAGGCAGAGGTCTCTACCAGCTAGACCTCAAAATGAAGTTAGAGATAATTGTAGGAAAGTGGGAAATTGGGCCCTCTTGAAGGTGCTGACTTTTAAAAGATGGTGGCAGGGAAGGTAATAAAGAAAAGAGGTCACAAAAACTTTAAAGCTTGTAATTGCTTCTGTAAGACCGGTCCTTGCGTCTTTTCCTTCCCCCCCTGCCCCGCCAAAACACTCATCAGCACTTCCATATCAGGATTTTTAACTTAGCAGCTTGAAGATGTGATCTTCACCTGTTGTGTGAAAAGTCAGAACATGGAACTAAAAAGGCTGAGATCTGGGCTCTACAGCCTCATCAGCCTTCTCTGTACTTGTGGTGGGTTGACCTTGGCTGGATGCCAGGTGCCCACTGAAGCCACTCTATCGCTCCCCTCCTCAGCTGGGCAGGGGAGAGAAAATACAATGCAAGACTTGTGGGTTGAGATAAGGACAGGGAGATCACTCAGCAATTACCATCACAGGCAAACCAGACTTGATTCAGGGAAATTAATTTAATTTATTACCAATCAAATCAGAGTAGGATAATGAGAAATAAAAACAAGTCTTAAAACACCTTCCCCCCACCCCTCCCTTCTTCCCAGGCTTAACTTCACTCCTGGTTCTCTCTACCTCCTCCCCCTTTGTCAACGGTGCAGGGGGACAGGGAACGGGGGCTTGCAGTCAGTTCACCTCACATTGTCTCTGCCGCTCCTTCCTCCTCACACTCTTCCCCTGCTCTAGCGTAGGGTCCCTCCCACAGGAGATCGTCCTCCACAAACTTCTCCAATGTGAGTCCTTCCCACAGGCTGCATCTCTTCACAAACTGCTCCAGTGTGGGTCCCTCACACAGGGTGCAGTCCTTCAGGCACAGATTGCTCCAGTGTGGGTCCCCCATGGGGTCACAGGTCCTGCCAGCAAACCTGCTCCAGCACAGGCTTCCCACAGGGTCACAGCCTCCTTTGGGCATCCCCCTGCTCTGGTGCGGGGTCCTCCCCGGGCTGCAGGTGTATCTCTGCTCCCCGTTACCTCCATGGCTGCAGGGGCACAGCTGCCGCACCATGGGCTGCACCACGGGCTGCAGGGGAACCTCTGCTCTGGTGCCTGGAGCACCTCCTCCCTCCTTCTGCACTGGCCTGGGTGTCTGCAGAGCTGTTTCTCACATATTCTCACTCCTCTCTCCAGCTGCAGTTCTGCAGGTTTTTTCCCCCTCTTCTTAAGTATCCCAGAGGCACTACCACCGTCACTGATGGGCTTGGCCTTGGCCAGTGGCTGGTCCATCCTGGAGCTGTCTGGCACTGGCTCTGTACGATGCAGGGGAAGCTTCTCACAACTTCTCATGGAAGCCTTCCCTGTCACCTCCCCTCTACCAAAACCTTGCCATGCAAACCCAATGTGGTACTACAAGTGGATCGATCTATGGAGTAACCAATTCTAACCACCAGCATAGCACACCAGCTTGGCTTGTGGAAGTACTGCTGATCCTCGCCTCTTCTTGTGAGCGCGGGCCATCCCAGGGGCGGGAACGCCAAGAGTGTGTGTGATGCTGTGCTTTACTTCTTACGGCATTTATGTAAGAAGAACAGAGTTGAGGGACCTGTTTACTAGCCTCCATTCAAGTTCAATTAAACTCAAACCACAGCAAGAACATCCAAAATCCTTTGGGAAGATGAACTGTGAAACCAAGGGCGTCTCTCACTCACCCAGTGTCACCACCGCTCACTTCCCCGCACCCAGCGCCGCCCCGCCAGGCACAGCCAGGCTGAAGGCTGCCGCTCTGCGCAGGCGCGGTGAACACCGCCGCCCCCCCCCCTTGCCCGAGGGTTTCCGAACCCTTCCGACCCCCCCCGGGGCGCGCATGCTCGCGAGGCCGAGCGCGCGAGAGCGACGGAAGCCTTCCCGGCGTCCTTCTCCCTCCCCCTTCCCACCGGTCTCGGGGCCTGGCCCCTCCCCCACGCGCGGGCCAGCGCGCATGTGCGGTTGCCAGGGCGGCCGTCTCCAGTGAAGGTTTAAAATCTGGGGGGCATGCGCAGTACCGCTTCTGGCTCTGGAGAGGGGGACGCCACATTGGAACGGCGAGGGGAGCGCTCCGGGCAGCGCCGGGCCGGGTACAGTTTGCGCCGCCTCCTCCCGAGCCGCACGCTCGCGTCGCCTCGCCCGGCTCTGATCCCCCGCCGCCGGCCGCGCTCTCTCCGCCCCGCGACACATGCTGCCGCTGTTCCCGGCCCGTGTCTAGCGGCGCTGCCGGGCCCGGCGCGCTGAGGCGAGGGGGAGCGCGGGGCGGGCGGTGAGCGGGCGGCGGTGCGGCGCTCTGGCCGGGCCGTGAAGGGTTGGAGGCGGGCGGGCGTGGATGGATCCCCGCGTGGCCTGGATCCAGCCCGAGCAGAAAGGCCCCGCGAATGCGCTGTGGATGCAGATCTGGGAGACCTCGCAGGGCGTGGGGGGCCGGGGCGGCGCCAGCTTCCCCCACTACCTCTGCCTTAACTCCCCGGCGCTGGACTCCGCCGCCGTCGCTGCCGCTTCGCCGCCCCGCGGCCACAGCTGCGTGCGGCTCGGGGCGCCCGGCGGCGGCACTTGCTGCTCCTCTTCCTCGCCGCCTTCGCCTTCGCCTTCCCCTCCGGCCCTGCTGACCGGACTGGTTCCCGCTACCGCCGCCGCGCCCGCGGCGGTGAACGGCGGCGGCGAAGGAGGGCGGCGGCTGCAGAAATCGCCTTCCGTGTCTTCCTCGTCCTCCTGCTCGTCGGTGGAGTCTGGCACCGAGAGCCCCGGCTTCTCCTCTTCGGGATCGTGCAGCGGCGTCGGAGGCGGCGGCTCCTCCTCTTCCTCCAGCGGCCCCCGGGCGGCGGCGGTGGCTCCTCCCGGGCTGCTGGGCAGCGGGACCGGACCCGGGGAGTTTTTTAACTTCCACGAGAACAAAGTGAACGGTGTAAACGGGCACCACCAGCCCCCGCACCTGGCGCGCAGCCCCCACCCGCCGCCGCCGCCGGCGTCTCCCGTGCAGCACCAGTACCACCCCGGCCGCAGGAAACGAGAGAATAAAGCCAGCACCTATGGGATGAATTACCTGCTCTCCGGCAGCCGTGGCGTCGCCGTCAACAACTCTCCCCACCAGCAGCGGCAGCTGCCGCAGCCAGCGCTGCAGAGCCCCGGCACACCCTGGAAGACCAGGAAATACAGCTCGGGCGTGCAGGGGTGAGCAGCTGGGGTCCCCGTGGCTGCTGCAGCCCGAGAGGAAAAAAGGGGGGACCTCGGCAGCTTCTCCTGCGACCCCCTCCGGCCGCGGGGGTGGGTGGGTTGCAGTCACACAAAACTCCTCTGGAGCTGGCTGTGGCAGCGAAGTTGATGATGGGGGATGGCAGGGTACAAAATCGTGGTATTTTGTAAATCACCTTGGTCTGTGCTGGCTGGGTGGGTCCTGGCTAAAGCAGCGATGCAGGCAGGGCCTGGGAACCCTCAGGCACAGAGGGTTAGGCCTTGCCTTGTGGTAGGTTGAGAGGTGAAGATGTCAGGTCGCTATCAAATGGCACCTACAGTTATTAAAGGAAAGATGGGTGGGAGTTGCTTGTCAGCCTCCTAGGGGTCAGTTCAGATTGTAAGGAGTAAGTGGAAGGCTTCAGTTCAGAGGAGCTCAGAGAAGACGCTTGCACTAATTTTTGAATGATTAGGGGGTAGCAGACTGTTTGCTTTGGGAGTGTTAGGAACATCAATAGAAAGGGAGGTGCCCAGTTCAGTTTGAAATAAGCACAAAAGTCAATGTGATTTTAGAACATTTTTGAAGGGGATGTTCTGTCTCTAGAGTAGATTGAGCCAACCAATACCTGAACTCAAATCTTGGCTTTGTAAAGCGAACATTTATGAACTTATCCTGTTCTGTGCACCATAACTTTTTCATATAAATAGATAGTTGGTAAGGCCGAGTCCAGTTGGTTTGGTCCAGTCAGCATGTAGAAGGGACTAAACTAACAAAAAAGTACCTCTGGGATGCTCCATGAGACTTCTCTATTTCAGCTGTCAAATTTCACTCAGTCAAGGGGAAAGATTGCTTTCTAATGTTAAGGTTATTAATGAAAAAAGTCCTAGCTGCACTGATTGACCGTAGCAGATTTCTGATGTAATTTCAAAAATAGTTTCTTGGAACTCATAAAATCCAAGACCCTTGGATGCCCATGGAGTAAGGGCACTGCATATTTGTAGATGGAAGTAAATATAACAGAGTACACTTTCAGAGCTGGAGAAATTTAAGAGAGATTTAACTTAAGGACAGTGTCACCTTTTTCCTCTTTTGGGTGGTACTGTCAGGCATTGAGTGCATTAAATTTATCCAGAAGTACGAAAAGATCTTTTTTTTTAAATTTCACCCCCCCTTCCATAGAGGGACAGGAGTTGTGACTACTGGTGCTGAAAATGAAGATTGCTTACAAGAAGCTAAGATTTGGATGTTTAATGGTGTCATATGCTGGGAGCTTTGGGTCCTGTACTAATAAGATATATGTCTAAAATTCCAATAGTATCGTAAAATAGTCTGAATTTCTTTGTCTTATTTACATAGAGATGCAGTTGAACACTGAGTTAAGATTGTAATTTATCCGTGTAAGACAAGTCAAGAGTTTTTGAGGTAGATCTCCAGGCAGGTGGATGAGGGAGTTGAATCCAGGCACTGCAGGTTCTGTTCTCTAGCTGTTAGGCAGCACCAGCTATGCCAGTCACATATCTTTCTTCTTCTGCCCTTTTGTTTTCTTTTGGCTTTCCTTTAATAAAGGTTATGCCACTTTTCGAGTAGAAGTTTATAGAGGATCCATACATAAGAAAATTGTTTAGCCAAGCTTCAGTTGCACTATTCAGTTCCATAATACAGGTTGTTCTTTTGCTGATGTGTTAATGACAAGTTCTTGGCTAAACATGTTTGAAAGTGAAGCTGCATTTCCTGATTTTCTGTCAAGGATCTGTATTACCAGAGTGAAACCTGATGCTATGAGTGGGACACTGGTAATTGCAGCATGTGTGATCACATAGTTTCAGACTGTCTTGTGATTAATTTATCAAATCATGGAGCTTTACAAAACTGTGCAATTGTTATAGCTTTCCTTCCAGTAGCAGGGAACTAGTGCTGAAGGAGAGCATGGAAGTTGAGACTATAGACTTAAATATGAGAAGGAATTTCTGCCTTAAGTCTTGAGTTCTGTTACCCAAGGTGAATCTTGGACAAGCATGTATTCTAAAACAATTTTATTTTTCATGTTAGAAAATTTTTTATGAAAATATTGTCCCTGATGGAGTGACTGTAGCTGTCTATCTTCTGCAGTGGTTGCCGTCTAGTGCCGAGTTTAACTTCATTTTCCTGAAGCCAGGCTGGTGTATTGTTTGGCTGTTCAAATAAAAATGCACTGAAAAGACTGGAGTGGTAACTGATCCCTACAGAAATTTCTTCTGGATCCTTTTATGTTCTTGATTTGTTGCCTAGTGTTACTTGTAACACTCAGTCCAGTCCTGAAGCATCACTTCAGTAACTCTGATGGTTGATTGACAGACCATCTTCAGTGGTGTCAATCTGGTATATGCAGCTGTCAAAAAATGTGATCCTTAGAATCTTCGGTTGCAGTCTGCTCTGGACATAGATTGTAGGAAGGAGGACTTGATCGTAGATGCTCTTATGTTCGTTCATATTTTAGGTGAATGTTGCAGTTTACTCTGCCAGGAATGTTAATTCTGTGCAGAATGTTTTTTCTGCAACATGCTGAAATTTCCTGGTGATATGCAGTAGCTAACAGTTAATATTGTCTTTTGATAACAGACTAAGAAGTGTAATCTCTGTTTGCCCTCTCCCAGGCTGCAGTAGTACTTTTGATGAAATAGTACTGTACTCTCTCCGCTTTCCCAGTCAGAGCTGGAGATGGTCTGTGTAGCAGTGCAAGTCATCACTGTTTTTTTCAAATAGTTCATATTCAGTGTCTTTGTGGTGGTAGGTGTGATGGTGTTTAGGAATGCTTTATGTTGTAAAAAGGGTGTGTTCTGCTCTGTTTCATGTACAGCATTCCTTTTTTCCAGTGGACGCATGTATTTGTTTTACCACTTTCTGACAGTAGCATGCTGGTCTTCGTGTTCTAAAGGAAATTCTCCCTCTCATAAAACACCAGTGTTAATATCCATGCTTGAGGTGATTTAGATTTCATCCTAAAGCTATGCTGTGTCATCTTTTTCCATATTTTTGGAAGGTAAGGAGTGAGGACAATGAAGCCATATTTATTCCAATTGCTTCGAGTGATTATAACAGGGTAAATTCTCAAGTGCCTGGTTTTAGGTTAGGAGTACAGCACAGTACAGATGATGAAATTATTAGTTTCAGATGTGATGCAAATAACTGTCCTTTAATATTATGAGGTTAGCTAAAACTGTTGTGGCTGATGTTCAGAACTACATGTGCTTTTTTGCTACTGTAAATTATCCTCTCGTGTGGTTTTAAACTGCATCTAGCATCTTAGGGTCTGCCTTTGTACTTCAAAGCAATACCTTCTGTTTTTGTAAAGTTAGCATTTTAAATATGTCTGACTAATTTAAGCATCCAGAGAGTTTAAAAGTGCTGGAATTTTATTTCAGAATATGGAATCAAGCTATTCTAAACTTTTTTTCTAAGGCTCTACAGCTATGTTTGCATTGCTTGGGTACACAGCTGATAAGACATTTTCTCAAGATGTAGCAGATAGCTTATAAATAGTACAAAAGATTAATTTGTCAAATCATTAAGCTTTACAAAACTGTGCAATTGTCATAGCTATATGCTATCTATACATATAATAGTATAAAATAATAGATTTAATTCCAATTTAATCTTTTTAATGTGAATTTAAGTAAGTAAAGAATTAAGACATTTTTAGCAATATGAACCTGTTCTGCTTAATACTTTAAGTATTCAGATTAATTGTAGACGTGGAATCAGATTAATGCTGAAATACCTGTCATATCTTCTTGGCACATTACAGTGCTGTGCAGAAACAACAGAACTGGCTTGTTGAGGATTAGTGTGCTTAACAAAAGTGTTATGATGCGTTGGAATGGTGCTCTGCCTGGACTAATGAACATTGCATAGCATCTGACAACTTAATGCATTCATTTTTTCCCTCTCTATACTTGTTGTCTTTAACTGTCTTTTGACAATGACGCAAGTTCTGTCATAGAGCATAAGAGTGCAAACACCTCCACATTGAGGCCAGGATTGTTTGGTGATCATAGCAGATACCTGGGGGAAACTCTCATAACCAAAGTGAGCTTGTGATGCTGGTTCCCCAGAAGACCTGCTTCAGTGTTCACCATTTTGCAACTGAAACATTGTGTACCAAAAGTGATGTCCAAAATTTCATTTCTATAGCTGCTGATGTGGTGGTCTTACTAAATACTTAAGTTTATATTGGATCTTGTTTCTTCACCTGTTTGCTGAAGTGTTTCTAATTCCCATCTTACTGGGTTTTTTGTTTGTATGATACATTACTGAACTTTGGTGACCAGGATAAATGCAATTACTGAGTTTTGTACGATGTGCTATTAAAAATGCATTGCATTCAGGACCTCCCATAGCTCTAGTTCCATGTTTGTCAACTCTTGCTTCTTATTATCCTGCTGTCAGAGCTGGACAGTGCAAATTAATGTGTAGGGATGTCACATTGTTGGCCCTTTTTGCAAATTTTGTTTTCTTGTACTTTGAGTTGAAAAAGTGCAGACTTTGGAAACTTGGTGAAGCCTTTACTGTCTGTGCTGGGGTGTCGAGCACTTCTAATGTCTTCAAGGGATTCCCAAGGGTGGTATTCTAACTCCTCCATGTACTTAACTGTGCTGTCTTGCTCTGGTACCTTCTAATAAAGAATCAACACAATGGGCTGTGCTTCATCCACACTATTGTTAAATCCTTAGTGTCTTGTTATCTGCAGTGTTAGGTAGATAACCTGTAGTGGAGGTCTTAATGTAAGAGGCAGGCAGTGCTGGCAGTGTACACTCAGTTCTTTTGTCTGGCTTTAGGATCAGGGCAGAACTAGGCAGTATCTACTGTAGTAGGCAAGGAAGAGGATGGGAATAGTTGGTGTTAGTCATAATAAATTTCCAGAGAGACTTGAGAGAGCATCACGACATGGTTAAACAGATTGTTTTCATGCCTAAAGGTTGGTATGCAGCAGAGTTCAAGGCTAGCTGCTGGATTAATTGTGGAAAGAACAGAACAGCTCTTTTTTGCAGTTGACTTAAGTTGAGTAGGTAAAGCTCAAAGTTTCCTTGTGAAGTGGATGCCTAGTGTAGAATTGGGGACTGATGCTTTTGGTAATGGAATGAAAGGAATATTTTGGCAGCAGTAGACGTGAGAAAGAGAGAACATAGTACTAGAGGTCAGAAAGTCAGAGCTACAGTAGTAAAACGTGAGAAAGCTTTGCATGACAGGTGCTCACATTTGTGTGTAAAGGAGAATGGGACATGTTTGGAGCAGTTTAATCCTGGCATGAGCTTCATGATGCTTTTTCACAGTTGTTAGGCTTTGGCAGTAGAGATAACTGGCAGTAAGAACATAAACAGCTGTACTGGGTAAGACCATTAGAGGCCAGTGCCAAATGTTGGGGGAAGAATATATCAACATGAGCCTTTGGTGAAATTTCCTAGAGTAAACTCTCATATTTCCATGATCTATGGTTTTTGGACCACCTGGGCTACAGGCAGTGCATTGTTAAACTTGTTGTGTATTTGATGTATGAATTTGTCTCATCTCATCTTAGCTGGTATGAGCTTCTGGGATCAGCAGTGTTCTGTGGCAAAGTGTTCCACAGTTAAGCTGTGCATTATGTCAAGATCCATTTTTTTTTGTCCTAAGGCTGTCATTAGGGTTGTGGTTGCTGCCAACCACAGGTCTATGCATTAATGAGGCAGTCCATGAGTGCTCTTTGCACTTGACTTGAAAGACTGAAGAGAACAGTTGAATCACCTGACAGTTGTCTGTTTTCTAGTATATTTAATCATTCATTATGTTGAAGCGGTTTCTGGCTTCTAGATATTTATCACCTTTGTATGTGTTACAGTTCTGTTGTATGTTGGGGACTCAAATGAACCGGACCTGTGTGATAGTGTTGCAGTATTTGTACATTTTGGGCTATCTTGCTCTATCTTGTACTTTGTTTCCTGAGTACTAACATGGGACTTGCCTGCTCTTGGCTACTGAGTATTGAACAGGCCTTTTAACAGAATTCTTATTTCAGTATCTCAGTTCTCAGTGTTGAGAGCTGGTGCAGAGCCCCTTATTGCAGCTTTTTAAAGATAGTCTTTTCATATGCCTCTGTTGTGCTTTATATTTATCATATCTCAAATTCTGCCTGCTACTTTGTTGTGCAATCTAATGTCCATCTGCAGTTCTTGAGCTGGCTAATTCTAGATGACATTGCAGTCTCAGACTTTTCTGCTGTACTATTTGTCCCTCTATCCAGATGTTGACTAGTATGGGGCACTTTGGGGCTTCACTAGTGACCTTCCTTTAATATGGGAACTAAGAGTTCCAGCTGCTTGTTTTCGTTTAAAACAGTTCTTTATCTGTGTGAAGGTCTGTCTTCTCTTCCCATGTCAGCTTGGTTTCTTTGTAAGTCTTCATAAGGGCATGTGAGACTATTATCAAATGCAGCTTGAAAATCCAAGCAGATAACAGGATTTCCTTTGTGGTCCAGTGATTCTTGCAAATAATTCCTAATGGTTTTCTTCAAGACACTACTTCAAGACATTTATGAAAGCTGTGTTGACATCTTGATGTAGTCATACCTGTTAATATGTTTTGTCCTTTTCACTAGTTTGATTATTATGAATGCCAAAACTAATAGTTTTAGATGAAAAAAATAAAAGATTGCTGCTTAGTGTTCTTTTGATACAAATGATAAGTGAATGCTGCTTTTGGTGAATGCCACATTAGCAGGAATAGATTTTGCTGTGAAGTATTTTCTACTAAAAAGTGGGTTTGGGACAAGTTTTCCCTAAATCTTTGAGGGATAAAAGAAAAAAAAAGCTTCTCTACTTGTCATGCATTGTGATCACTTAACTTTCTCTGTTCTGATCACTTAATTCACTTAACATAAGCAGGTTTTTGGGCTCTTGAGCTAGTTTATCCTTTCTCAAGTGTAGGTTTGCATCTTGTTAAGTTGTTCCTCATAATCCTTTTTGATATCCTTAATCTTCCAATCCTCTTTTCCTGCTTTGTACATTACTTCAGTGTATTTCTGAAGACGTCTTCTGATGGAATCCTGTAATAAGGCAGTAGAAGCTTTTTCCCCCCCCCTAAAATCTGATTAGTGATGCACACTTTTGCTAAACAACCAGTGTGGTATTTTTAATAGTCTCTGAAACACCTTATTCTTTTGGTTGAGATTCTTAGTTTAAGAAGCTTCCTCTTTTATATGGTGAACTGCAGCAGTACTTAAATCCAGAAAAAGGCTTTTCTAGCTTTTGTTGCCTTGCAGAGATACTGAATTTGAATGTGCAGGGTTTACTGCTAGGGATGCTTTGATGGATGCGTTTTGAATTAGACTGCTGCTCAAGATTATGTCAAAAGTTGCTTCTCTTAAACATTTCACTGGCTACCTTGGTGTAATGCATACCTGATCTGTGTGGGCGTAATTAGTCTCTCATCACTACAGTGTTTCTGCTGTTAGAACCTTTCTCACTTGTCTGGGATGTTAATTGATTGCTATCTTTGGGCATTTGGGAAATAATAGTATTAAGACAGGAATTTCAGTGCTTAGCGTTCTGTTTATTGGCATAGCAAGCTTGCTGATTCAGTTCCAATGTTTAACATATGGTATGCTCCTTCACTAATTCAGACAAGTAATTATGTGATGTTTTCTTGGTGTTGTGCTGAAGTCCATCAGACTAAGTCAGGGACAATGTACAGCTGTTCACAA